>CAKNYM010004105.1:0-13183 GCA_932195095.1 Andricus curvator | reverse complement strand
AGGCCCTCAAACCCGTAAAAGGGAGAGATTAAATATACATACATACACTAAGATTTAAAATAATACAATGATTTCAACGAATAAAAAAGATTTCACAAATATTTCAAAAGATTTGAGAAAGATTTAAGAGATTTCACATAAATTTTCCAAAGATTTCGAACATTTCATAAAGATTGCAAGGAGTTCAAAGATTCCACAAAGATGTGTGGACGTGTGTCGGATCGGTGTGGTACTTTTTGCTTGATAAAGAGGATCGTGAGTGCAAGAGGTGCGTTGAGAGGTGAAATAAAAGGAGAGGTGTTTATAAAAGGATGAAAGTGAAACTGTGAAAGTGGATACTGCAGGGAAAGAGAAAAACGGAAAAGTGAAAACCGAAACGTGGGAGTTTGAGGTTAGGGGACAAACCGAAAGGGCCAAGGAACAGAAGCGCCGGAGAAACACGTGGCGAGAGCGTCAACTAGGACGAGGTGGTAGTCTGACTACAGTGGTTATTGAAGGGAGAAATTTCAGCTGACGGGAAGAGAGAGAAAGAGGTGGAAAGACAAGAGCGTCTTAGCGGTAGAAAGTAGAGTGGGAGTAGTAGTGGGAGTTGGTTAAAGTGGAGTGGGAGAAGGAGAGGGAACTAGCGAACCTGGAGAGCAAGGAAGAAAGGGAGAAGCTGCGGAAGAAAATGGCGAAAATGCAACAGAGCATCCAGGAGCTAAACCTCAAAGTTGAAGGATGGATGGACAAGGCGAAGGATGTGAAACCTAATGAGGAGGGAGATTTGTCAGCGACAAGGAAGGAGAGAAAGATGAGGGATGCAAGTAGTCAGACGGAGGAGGAGATCGAGAGTACCTGGAAGAATCCGCAGAAAGCGTTGACGAAGAAAGAGTGGACGGTGGAGAAGGAGGCCAGAATTTTGAGCAGGACGAATTTGAGAGTTCTGGGGGTTAATGGAGAGGACTGTGAGGTGGTGGGCATAGTGGGGAGCTTAGCGGCCCATACACAGCGGGTAGAAAAAGTGGAGCAGTCCTGGAACATTCATGGGGGGCTAATGCTGATGCTGAAAACAGCAGAGAATAGAAATGAAATTTTGGAAGCAAGGGGTAAGCTGAAGAACACAGGGATCTGGATGGACGAAGACTGGACTGAGAGAGAGGAGGAGATTGAAGATTGGCTATGGAATTAGAAGGATAGAATGGCAGGGATGGTAATAAAAGTGAAGCTGAGGTACATGAGGGTGAAAATCAGCAAGACCATATGGAAGTGGAATGAGAAGGAGGGAAAAATGGAGGTGATTCGTCTGGAGAAGGAAGAGGGCCACAAATAGGAAAAATGGGGATGGAAGAAATAGAGAGGTGAAAGTGGAAAAAAATGAAAAGCAGAGCAAAGTGTATTGTTGTGTGAAACGTGATAAGGTGACAGATTAGGAGGTTAGGAAAAGTGGTGGCTAAAGAAGGAATGTAAGTAGGTAAGCGCCTGTTTTGTAAATCAGAATAGAGGTGATGAGGTTATGTGAGTGATGGAATGAGAGTAGGTAAGCGACTGATTTGTAATTCGGATGTAAAGAAAGGAGGTTATGTTTTTTTCGCTTTTGTTTAACAAAAATAATTAAGAGAAAGAGTGAGGAAGAAAATAGGAGTTTTTGTGTTACTGATAGTTACTGATAGTGTAAAAATATGAGAAGAAGGATGGAGGTTCTGTGAAAGGATTAAGGAGTTATGGGTTGTGTTCTGCTCATGTCAAAAGATTTAAAGTGAGAAGGAGTTTACTTGTTTTCAGTTTCAGCACAAACTAAAATAAAAAATGGCAGTATGGAGGAGAGATGGATGTTAGGGAATAGGCATCTGCTTCCACGTAATGTGTGCATGGATAGAAGGTGAAAGTTAGTTTACGACAGGGCTTCCGTTTCCTAGTAATGTTAATGTAAAGAAGGATAGGGGTAGGATAATCATTTAAGATATGCTTAAATTTAAGGAATTTGCAGAGATTTGTAAAGGTTTTGAAGACTCTCAAATCCGTAATAGGGAGAGAGTATAAATAAATACAACAACAACAATACAACATTTCCACAGATTTTACAACTTCCTAAGATTTAATTTCAAATTTCTAAGATTTCAAAAGATTTTATACAAGTTAAAAATATTTTAATGATTCAAAATAAATACAAAAGATGTCAGAAAGATTTCGCAAAGATATCAAAGATTTCATGAAAATTCCATAACGATTTTAGAAGAATACAAGAATTCCAAATATTTCAAAAAGGGTACCATGCACCAGATTTCAAATATTTCAAAACATTTCAAAGATTTTAAACGATTTCAAATATTTCAATGATTTCAAACGAATACAAAAGATTTCGCAAACATTTCAAAGATGTTAAACTATTTCGAAAGGTTTCAACTTTGAGAAGAATTCAAAAGATGTCAATGATTTCAAACGAAAACAAAAGATTTCACAAACAAAGATTAGAGAAAGCTTTCACAGATATTTCAAAGATTTCATTAAAATTCCAAAAGATTTCAAAAAATGTCACAAAGATTTCAACGATTTCAAATAGTTTACAAAAATTCAAGAATATTCCAAAAGATTTCATAGAAATGCCAAGATTTCACAAAGATTTTAAGTACTTCAAGAGATTCTTGAATTCAATTCTTTAGAATCGCTGGACAGCCTGGTAATAGAAGCTTATTTTTCATGTATATTTTTTTCATTATCCATGAAAAAAAGGGTTTCCTTTTTTAGAATAAAAAATTACTCTATGAGCGAGAAAACAAGTGGCACCCTACTTTTTATCCCATATGAGGTCTATTATAAGTACAAAAATTCTTACCTCATTTTATAAATTAATATTAAAAAATCTTCTAGTTAAAATATTTATGGACTTATGTTATTGCAGGGGAGATGCTTAAAAGCTATCCCAGTTCCACAGAGAATCAAGTTGAACAATCTCTCTCTGATTGGTTGCGAAAAACTGGTGATCGAATTGAGAGAGATATTCGTAAGAGCTCGTAGTACATATATTTAATAAGTGCTTGTTTTAATTGAGATTGAGTTGCTTAAGCATTGACTAGTCAGCGTAAAAAATGTATTATGTTAATATTTTCGTTAATTTAAAAGGTAAAAATCCGTTTTAAACAACATAACCAGTCATTGTTGTGGTTGGTTATAGAAACTTATTCAAAAAAAGACCTGCAACGTCTGTAATATTAACAAAAAAGCATTTTAAGCTGAGGTTTTTCATATTTATTTTAATATTATATTATTTAATCAATACCCGTTTTAAAGATATATAATAATATAATATTATTAATATTTCTGTTCATTTTAATAGTTTAAAATATGTTTTAACCCATTCAATCAGTGCTTGTTGTAGTTAGGTATGAAAGAAATTCATAAAAAGTAATGCAACGTCTGTGATATTAACCAAAAAGCATTTAAATCTGAGGTATGTAATAGTACATTTAATATTAAATTATTTAAGAAGTGCTTTTTTTAATTGCGGTTGAGAAGTAACTTAAGTTTAAGCAGATCATACATGTCACTCTTGATTTCAACGAAGAAGCAATAAATAACAATGTAATCCAGCATGATCTTCATTAAAATGATCTTTTCTTCATAAGTCGTATTTGAAATGATTTTGAGCTGAAATGGAAAAAGAGATGGTGAATTTTTTAAGTATTGTAGAATCCTCCAACCCCCTCTCTCCCACACTAATGATAAGACGCGATATTCATTACCCAGTGGGCAAACGATATTTGAAACGCTTTTGGAACGTTCCAAAAACGTTCGAGGAACGGCCCCTATGTACGATTTCCAAAAGCTGTTTCAAAAACGTCCTCAGGACGTTTTTAGGACATCGGACATAGGGACCGTTCCTGAAACGTTTTTGGAACTATCCAAAAACATTTCTAATATCGTTTGCCTACTAGTTAGACTCCGTTGAAAAATGCGCGAACAACCCCTGTTTATAGAATGTTATAAAATAACATTTGTTTTATGTCAATGCTCAAATTTACAAAAGTCGAAAAGTTTCTCAGTTCAACTTAGAAAAAAAGTTTCTTTAAAATTAAGCATAGAATCTTTTTCTGTAATATGCAATACTACCCAGATAACAAAATGCGCGCACAGTGCGTGCGGTACTGCTCGCACGCGTACGGATTAATCCTGCACGCATGCCTTCACCCCGCCACGCAGATGCGTCATCATATGCGACGCATATCGCTCGCACGTCGTGAAGATCGCACGCGTGACGGTGAAAAGCGAGCTTTATGCGTCTCGTAAAATTACATTGTAAAATGACACTTTAGTACTTTGTAATTCAGGTATACCTTAAGGTAATTGGGAAAAACACTCGTTTTTTTTCAAATTGTGTCAAGTATTAGAAAAATATAAAAGCTAAAAATTCACCACTACCGAAATGGAGGTTATAAATCTCGTAATTTCAGTAGCGATAAAAAGACAATCTTCGACTTGTGAAAGTGAAAAAAAAACACATGTCAGATCACAAGACTTTAAAAATAAATATTAATTAAATTACCTGTCAGATTTTCTATAAATTTTAAACGTTTTTTTCAACAAAATTCACAGACCGTGATTAAAACACGTTACACTGCACCATAAACAACTGATCATGAACGACCTAGCCTAACCAACAGAAAAAAACGCCATGTTGAAGTTTATTCCAACCACGAGATCACGCGGGAACATTACAAACTTCCTTTAATATAATAATGGTCAAATTAATTTTAAAACATTTGAAAAACTGTAAAAGTAATTTCAACACATTATTTTAAAACGTTTAATTTGTGAAAATTAGTTTTTTAAATTAGTCTGTCAACACCAGTAAATTAAAAATACCTATAACATTTAAATTTATATTTCAAATGTTTTTCATTTTTTTTTCAGTAAATTATTGACACTAATTATATCTACAATAATAATAATTTACATTATTATCATCAAAAAATGGGCTTATAATGACATTATATGTATAAATAGATGCCTACCACAAAATGCGAGGCATATGCCTCGAACATACGTGCCTCTCGCATTGTGCGACACATAAGCCTCGCACGTACGTGCCTGACAAAATGCGACGCATATGCATCGCACCCTACACGCACCGCGTGCCTCGCATGCCGTGAGGGTAACGTGCCTCGCACGATTGTTATCTGGGATATTTAAGCCTCGATAAGTTTCGAGTAGTAGGAAAAAATTGAACCACTAGACTTCAACTTTGAGCGCGAATCACACATGTTGTCTTTATTCTGTCTACAGACTTTTTAAAAAAATGAAAAAAGTCTTTTTTTCGCGCAGTTAGAAGAATCTGGGTATAATGTGGAGGTTTCGATGGAAAAAAAAAATTATACTCAGACTTAGAAATTTTTCGACTCTTCAAGTTTTTCTAAATCAACTTCAAAAAAAGTTTCTTAAAAATTGAGGTTAAAATCTTTTTCTGTAATAGGCAATACTATTTAAGCCTTAAGTTTAGAGTTGTAGACAAATATTAAACCACTGGACTTGAACTTTAAGCGGGAATCACACATGTTGTCTTTATGATGTCTTTATGCTGTCTCCAGGTAATTCAAAAATAGGTAAAAAACAGTTTCCTTCGCATTTATAGAAGAATCTGGGTTATATGCGGAGATTCTTAAAATGCTTTGTTGAAATTTTTGCACTTAGGCTTATAAAATTTTCTAAGATTTGAAAAACTTTTAAGTTCAAATTCTTTCTAGGTTTCGCTTCAACCAAAAATTTTATAAGAAATCAAGTAAACTTTTTAGTTCATATTTTCACGTTTTTGGACTTAAGGAAACTTTCGCTCTGAAAATAGCGTAAGTCAGAATGATTTTAGTATTCTTCCCAAACGCTTTGTATGTGATCAATTATATTTTATCAGTTACATTTTATATATGGGATCCCATATATACGTATAAATACATTTATTTCAACTGTTTTTGCATTCATTTAAATTTTAACGCTACTTCGAACTTTAACCAAAATTTAAACTTCATATACGAGGGGATGATAGCACACGGTGGTCGGGATGCAAAAAAAAGTCGGCTTCAAACACCTAATAAAAGTGAATGTGGCATGCTCTTTCTGGTACCTAGGAGTGCTCAAAAATCGTTGATACAAAATCTGAACAGATCCTGTTCGCAAGAAAATCACTTTTTTGTTCAGTCAAAAGTAACAATAATCGGTTTTTTGAGAATATCTCCTCAGGGATGTATTTTAACACAAAAGTTATTGTCGTATGATTTGTAGAGAGTTAAATTACCTTTCGAACGAGCCCTATAAATTTAAAAAATATTTATTGGTTGCCGAGATAGAGCGCATATCAGTAGGCCATAAATACCGAAAAACGATTTTTGGGAATATCTCCTAAAGGATGTATCTTATCACTAAAGTACTTCCTATATGATTTGTAGAAAATTTGATTACCTTCAAAATGAGCCCTTGAGCATTCGAAAATGTTCAATAGCCACCGAGATAGAGCGTCTCAACGTGGACTATTAAGTGGATTATTTCTATTCAAGGCATACAGTATGACAATATTATCTACCTCGTGTTAATATTTCTTGTACTGTGTGCGTTCACAGAAAAGAGTTAAGCTTATTTTGAGTCCAGAAATAACGCCTTTTTGAGACGCAAGATTTTTAAGCCAAAAAGGTCCTAATTTGAGTTTCAGAACAAAAGAAAACTACATAGTTACCTAGGCAGCGCTTGTTTTGAGACCTGCAAAAAATAAGACGCAAGATTTTTTAGTCAAGCTTTTTTCTGTGTTTCAAAGATAAAATTCATATAGAAGTCTGGAGTAAATTCCAAGAACTACATATCTTGATTCGACTTTTTTTTAGCACCTTAAGACATGAGAAATTTTTGAAAAACTGATTTTCAACGATTTTCGTGAAAAATGATCAAAAAGGGTCCACGATGAGACGCTCTATCTCGGTGGCTATTGAACATTTTCGAATGTTCAAGGTCTCATTTTTAAGGTAATTGAGTCATATACCAACTCCGATAATCATATTATGGACAAAATACATTCCTGAGAAGGTATCTTGAAAAACCCGATTTTTGTCACTGATTGACTTCACTAATATACCCTCTATCTTGGTAACCAATTAATATTTTTTCAAGTTATGGAGATATTCCCGAAAATCGATTTTCGGTATTTATGGCCTACTGATATGCGCTCTATCTCGGTAACCAATAAATATTTTTTAAATTTATAGGGCTCGTTCGAAAGGTAATTTAACTCTCTACAAATCATACGACAACAACTTTTGTGATAAAATACATCCCTGAGGAGATATTCTGAAAAAAAAAAACGATTATTGGTACTTTCGACTGAACAAAAAAGTGATTTTCTTGCGAACAGAATCTGTTCAGATTTTGTCTCAACGACCGTGAGCAGAAGTGGGTCAAAAAATCGTGGGAGCAAAATCGGGTATTTAAACAATCTTATGTCGGCGTTTCGAATTAGATTGAAACGCTATAGCCAAATTATATACGTCTTAATAATCGAAATTATATTGCAAGTCTTTTTTAGGTGTTTTTAAGACGTTCAAAACGTCCCCTGAGACGTCTTTAGAATAACAAGCGGCAGGACATAGGACGTCTTGAAGTTGTCCTTATGGTGGCTTCGAGACATAAAAATCAATGTTCTGGAATGACCCCGGACAAAAAGGATGTTCTAAATACGTCTTTAGGACGTCCCGATGCCCACTGGGATCCCAGTGAGTTTGACGTAGTATCTCTCTTTACGAAAGTACCAATCTCTGATACAGTCGATATTATTAAATCCTTTGCAAACTTCCCCTCCAATCTCATACCTTTGATAGAACATTGTCTCAATAATATCTACTTCTCTTTCAATTACCAATTCTAGGAACAAACCTCAGGAGCAGCAATGGGATCTCCAATCTCACCTGTCATAGCCAAAATGTTTATGAAAAATCTAGAACCTAAAATCTTCAACCAATCCAAGCTTAAACCGACATTTTAGTGCCGTTACGTTGACGACACGTCTTTTCATCTGAAGACATGGACTAGATGAACTACACAAGTTTTTCTATTTCATCAATCGATTACACCCCAATATCCAGTTCACCATGAAAATTGAACAAAACGGAAAATTGCCTTTCTTGGACATACTAGTTTACAAAAGATCTGATAACACATTAGGACATGAAAACCCACACAATATTACAGAAACCCCACTCATACAAAAAGATACCTACATGCCTCCTCCCACCACCACCCATCTCAAAAACAATCGGTCATCAACTCCCTTGTATACAGAGCTGTGTCCATAACAGATAAAGATAACTTACAAAAGGAATTACAAAACGTTAAACAAATCCTAATACAAAACGATTACACAAACAAACAAATTGATAAAGCAATAATAAAATTCACTCAAAAAAACAAAAAACAAGTCAACACAACCTACTAAAGAAAAAGTGATAAAAACGACCACCATCCTACCTTACATTCAAGGTATCAAAGAACAAATAGGAAGAATTCTCAACGAACATAACATCCAAACTATATTTAAACCACCTGCAAAAATAAAACAACTTCTAAACAACCTTAAAGATGAAAAGGCACCTCAAAGTGATCCGGGAGAATATAAAACCCCTTGTTCTTGTGGCAAAGTCTATATTGAAGAAACCGGGAGAGCGGTGAGGCAACGTGTAAAGGAACATAAGAGTAAAGTCAGGCTAAAACATTTCACGCAATCAGCACTAGCTGAGCATCATATCGAAACAGGGCATATCATTTTATTTGAAAAAACAACCGTCATTGCAAAAAAGTACAATATTTTCCCAAGAAAACATAGAGAAGCAATCGAAATCTTAAAACACCCTAATAACATCAATAGGGAGAGTGGATATAACACCAATCCGATTTGGCGTTCCGTCCTCCCGGTTTTTAAAAAAGGACTTGATTGGCCAATCAAGTTCAACCAGTCCCACGATGGGGCGCTTTGGCCAAAAACATGCATCATAGAAAATATATATAAGAACAACACAACATGAAAATTCAGTTTCAGGTTAGCCATGGAGAAGTGTACTGCAATTTTTACGAAACGTCGGCAAGATTCATAGTTTTGCACACGATGGAAACCCGCCATACATCCTTTAAATTTATTATAATGAATCATCGTGAAAGCATTAAATCTATTATTAAAATTTTTATAGTCCATGTATGTAAACAAGTTACAGAACAAATGTTACACGATTGTTACAAAACAGGTATGTCACTTCGTTACATCGCCGTTACTATTGTACATTATACACAACTTACAGAACTATATCGTACATTGTAAAAAATTTCGGGAATTTTCCCCACTTTTTAGCGGGGAAAAATCATATATGTAATACTTCTATATTGCGCACCGCGTGAGAGTCCTCTGGCCAAAAAAACCAGAGTGCAGACATATATTTTTGTCTCACACAGCGAGCAGAAATTGCTCAGCATTGCGCGTGCGCCGCCAACAATGGCAGAGGGGGTAGAGGGGGAATAGTTGTGACATTGTATGTATATCATATATACTTATTGTGAGGCATAGTCAGTTAGCAATATAGGAGTATTACATATATGGGAAAATGCCCAATTTTCGTTGGGAAAAACAATTTTCCCCAAGATTTGGGGAAATTTTCCTAAAAGTTCTTATAATTCACTGAAAAATTGGGTATATATACCTAAAATTTAGGAAATTAGATAATACCTACAATTTTTTAGAAAATTTCCCGAAACTTATGGTAATTTATACAAAAAATTGGGAATATTCCCTAAAATTTGGGGAATTGAATGATTCCTACTGAATGTAGGGAATCATTTCAAAAATAATGTTTGATTTTCCACATAGATTAGGTAAATTTTCGAAAACTTCTTGAAGTATTACCGCATGTTCAGGAAGATATTTTGCCCTAAAATATTTGATAAACTAGCACAATATTTTGAATAATTTTACACATTTTTTTATAGAAAAGATTTATTAATGTTATAGTCAATCTACCAAAAAACATCATTTTCTTTTTTTATAGTATTTTTTTAGAAAATTACGATTTTCTAGAAACATTTATGAATAATTTACCTTTGTATGGAATTTAACGAAAATCTACATCTGGAAAAAATACATAAAGATGTAGGCGAAAGGCGCCCGCAGGGAGTCAGAAAACTCTGTCTGACATATGGAAATAAAGTCTAACCCTTCGAGTAGTTGAAACTGGTAAGAAAAAAAGTTTTGGATTAATCAGTCAAACGGGGCGCACACACATTTGCAGAGCGCACAACGCATGGCGCACAAGGTTTTCGACCAATCACAGGGCTCCATTTCAATCGCTGTGATTTTCGCACAGCATGGAGCAGAAGGCGTCGAGAAGTTCGGAACGTTGAACTTTCATGCAATCTGCAACTGTCTTGTGTAATGTGCAGCCGCTTGTAGCAGACGATTTTCAATTTTCCAACCTCGAATTTCTCGCGCGTTGCGTCGTTTGTTTTAAAAGTGTCACGCGTCGCATCGTTTGTTATGAAAGTGTTTTCTAGTTTTAAAAGTGAAAGTTATAATAAATTTAAGATAAAAACTATTGTGCTGGACTCCCTATAAATAATGTTATAAAAGGTATATTAGAGAGTTTATGAATAGTCTCCTTCTATATCCATGTAAATACTGCAAGAGGCTTGAGTCAATACTGTTTCATAATTAAAGAAGACGAAGCTGTTTCACATAAAACCACTTACTTTTAGAAATATTAGATTAACTGTCCACGAAAAACACAGTGTTCACCTGACGCTAGACCGCTAAAGTCTCGTGCATAGAAAGCTGCTGTGCGGATCCATGTGCGTTGAAGCGTGTTCTCTGTGCGTTGTACCTTGTGCTTATTCACTGTGCAAATGTGTGTGCGCCCCGCTTAAAGAGTAGTATACTAGTAGTCAGCCCTATACATCGCCCCCACTCTTTCTGTTCTCTTAGCATCCGGAGGGGTATCGTAGTTCAAATAAATCCAATAGATGGCGCTCCGATCAGGTAGTTGTAACAGTTCACGATTAATTTGGCGCGAAAATTGAACTGTTTTTAAATTTAAGTTTATTAAATTTGCCCTTCAGTGAGTTCCTTCCACTTAAGAGCGAAAGCTCTTCTGGCCCATGCCTCCGACTCTGACGATTCCAACGTTGATAAAATAGTTCAATAGTCAGCGTGAAATAAATAAATAAAAACGGAAAATAGATGCAGCTTTAAAAGCTAAATAAGGTTGAACACAAATAAAAACACAAAACTACTTTGAATTTAAGAATGAATATATTCAAGATCTGTTCACTGTAATTTCTTAAAGTCCAATTTCTATACTAATACATATAGAGACATCGGAGACAAAAGTTTCGCGTCCCGAGCGGATAAGATTCTGATATCGAACATCGATGTTGCTCGCGGGCTCCTGGATCGCGCAGCGATCCAGGGGTATCCCGCGCAATCCTACTCTCAGTCATACCCATACTTCCAACCAATCAGAATTCATATTTACACCCCCAACTTGACTAAAGCATGACCTAATTCCTCGTCAACCCATGATGAAATCGCGGCCTAGTTAGCTTCTTGAAAAATACCCATTAACCACGTTTCCTCGATTTAGGCTCAAATCTCATTTCATGCTTCACTATCAAAAACGTCAAATAATTAACAGTAATAAAAAGTTCAATAGTTTTTACAGCTTTCGCACAAATAAAAATCAGCTTAAATTCTGGTTCAAACTACTTAATAACAATGGCTTCTTTATTTGTTTTAACTATTCTAGCACGAAATCTCGAAGTTATCTTTTGTGAGTCTAACTAACCCTCTTTCCTAAAACTCCTTTGAAGTCATTCAATTTATGTTTCTTTCATACTTATTCCGCATTCTAAACTAGAGCTGAAAACAAAACTTGTAGCAAACAACATTCTTTTCCAATTACACACAAATCATAAAGTCAATATGAAATTCAGCGTTAGAAATTTCTTAAACTACAGAGTCAGTTCGCTTTCTTAAAATACCAAGTCTCTCTCTATAAATTATTCAATTGTTTATTAACCCAAATAATTATTAATGATTTAATAATCCCATTAGTAAATCTACTTCTAACCAAAATGGATTTGAACGAGGTTTAATATCTCATGTCTTTTCGCATGTCCGGGTGGTGCTGCCCCTAGTGGACAGTAAGGGCATTAATGAACAATCACAGATTGTTACATAGTGCTGTTTTTGCATTGTTATGTATAGCAAAAATACTAAAATTCATTTGAAACTTGATACTTTTTATAAAAATAAAAGAAGAGCATAATTAACAATAAGCGCAGCTTTAACTATTAATAATAAAAAATTAATGAAAACATGCAATTTATTATTAGGAAAATTGAATATAAAGATGAGTATTTTAAAAACAGTTTGAATTGTATTCATATTTTTCTATTTATTTTGCTAATGTAATTAATTAGTTTTATAAACAATTGTAATTTTTACAAATTTCAAACATTTACTGATATTATTTAATTAATAATAGTGAAAATAATATTGAAACCTTAATAATTAGCCTTATAATATACTTTTTTATTAATTCATCTAGAAATTTCCTCTCTCTCTGAAAAATATATATTACATATAATTTATTTATAATAAAAATTATATATATATCTATATAAATTAATGTAAAAATTGCATCAAAATAGTTAAGAATTGAAGAAAAACTATTTATTGAATATATTATTGAAGACACTTATAGTTATTGGAAGGAATAATTTATTAAAAAGTGATTGACAAGATTAATGAGTGAAAAAATATATTTATATTAATATATAAAAGCATTTGAATTTGAAGGTACCATATACAATTTTTTCCATATAAAAGCATTTGAATTTGAAGGCATACCATTTTTTTTAAGTAAACGAATTAAAAATATTTCATTTCATTTTCATTATAAATCGCTTAATAAATTAAACGTAAAACTATATATAATATACAGAGTCCACAGTCTTCCTTTTTTTCTTAGTTTCCCCTTTTTTCTTGAAATTCCCCTTTTTCCCCCCTATTCTCAAAAAACTTCCCCTTTTCTCTTTATATGTACGACATTTGGATATACAATATTGGAGTTACCCCCATAATATAATATATATATATATATATATGTGTATATATATATATATATATATATAT
>CAKNYM010004069.1:0-15071 GCA_932195095.1 Andricus curvator | reverse complement strand
TGCGTTGCAAAAGATTATATTCCAAACGTGTCGATTATAATGTAGAATCTTCCAGAACTTTGTTGCATCATATGATGCAATATTGGGCAATATTGTGCAAAGTCTTCCGAAATTTGGTAGAGGGGGTAAGCGTCTATAAAAGGAGGCCAGCTCTTCTCTTTCATCAGTTTGTGAGCAGATGTCAGATTGTGAAGAAGAAAAGCGACAAGAGCTGAAAAGTCGTTTAAACTTATTTCTGAAGAACATTCGAGAACTAAAACAAGCGATACAAGTGCGAACAGATTTACAAAATCTAACGAGAAAATTTAATACAGTGAATATTAAAGAGTGAAGATGGATTTCTCCAAACTAAACAAAATCGCTGTCAACAACGATTTCCTACCAACCAAGAAGCTCAAGGACCTAGAACTCAATAAAAACTACGAAATCACAAACATCAAGAAAGCAACAACACAGTTTGGAGTGCGGTTCATAGTCACTGTGGAGAACAAATTTACCGTTTTTCTACCAGCGAGGATGGTCAATCTGCTTAATGAAGATGAAAATCTGCTGTTGGGAATGAAAAAATTATGTGAAGATGGTGATCTAGGCATGCGGTATTTGGGTGGATGTTACAATTCCATCGAATTTCTGAAGAAAAATACATAAAGTGTGCAGTTTTCAATTATCGCTCAGTGCCTGAAAGCCTTCAGTGAGATCAACATGTCTTATACACCTCGAAATCAAATGTTACATGCAACTACATACAATCTAAATTCATCATTCACAAAGCAAATTATCGTTGGTGCTGAGTTTAAAAAAGACGGAAAGCTCGCCTCAGCAGTGAAACTGCTAGCCAGTCACCCTAGTGCAAGTGTAACCCTGTATCCTGAAGACTGGAAATTATTCAAAAGTTACTTCAACCTAATTTCACTGTTCTTTGATGGTCAAGAGAAGCATCAATGCATCGACTGTGGAAATTTCCGTATACACATGACTACATCTTTTGGAGATTATATAGTGGCTTTGGAGCAGAATCAAGAAACCGAAAAATATTATCCGTTTGTACTACGAGAAACAACGTTTGCTGTTCTCAGGGAAGTCAGTCTTTGTATCGACCGGTATCTTCTAGAACAGAGTCTTATGCCGTTTCAACGTACAAAAGATGTCATCATTGAAACCATCGCTGAAGGTGTTTGGCGCAATGTGAAATCACCTTGTATGCAAAGTGTAAAATCTTATATACAACAAAATTATAAAAGTTTAAAGAATAAGGCAATGAAAAAACTTATATTTACTAATCTTATGCGATTTGAAATTATGTTTCTTGAAATAATTACATTCTACAATCAAAATGTGTATGAAGAAGTGATTAAGAAATTACCAAAACTCAGATGTGTGAATGGTACCTTTATACATTAAAATTTCTATGTATTTTATTAGTATGAGAATCTGAATAAAGATATATAATTTGAACCAAATTCGCCTTTTCATTTACTAGATTAAGGGTAGGTAGATGTGTAAGTAAAAAGATATATATGTTTGAGAATAATCAAACTTTATTCAGAAAAACCTTAATATTAATACAAAGATACTTACAAACTAGATTTATCTATCCAACTATTGTGAGAGTCGTCGAAACCTAGCCATTTTACAAATAGCTCATTTCCACGTTTTTTCAGTACTTTTTCCACAAGATAAATGTCTGGATGCCTAACTTTGCCAAGTTCTTGTTCATAAAAACTACCTGCAATAGCTTTATCTTGATAATCTTTAAGCATATACGTCACAGGTTCGGTATTCTTAACATGACTTATAGTAAATATTTCAGTTGTCCAATTCGGTGTGTAGCCTTTCTCAAAAACATGCTTAAATTTACTTATACGTACTTTATCTCCAACTTTAAATTTAGCTTTCCTGACTGCTTGTTTTACATTGAAATTTTTGTATACATTAAACAACAATTTTTTCTCATTTTGCTTATCAACATTTTTTGGTTTCATTCTAATAGTCTGATGTTTGGTATCGCTGTAAGACAAAATTAAATCTTTCAAAATATCTATCCACTTATAATTACCCTGCAAGCTAAATTGCATCCACATTTTATTTTTCAAGGTACGATTAAATCGCTCGCAAATTGATGCTTTCAAATTACTAAATGTCGAGTACAAATTTATCTTATATCGCTTCATAAGATTTTCAAAATGCGAGTTGTAAAATTCTTTACCTCTGTCAACATGTAAATTTTTTGGTACGCGTCCTTTATCAAGTACAGATTCCATGGCTGCAGCTACATCTTCGCCCTTCTTGGATTTAACGGGAACAGCCCAAGCAAATTTTGAAAATATGTCAATCACAGTTAAGATGTACTTGTATCCTTTGTTTACTCTCTCATATGGTTGCATTTCAACCAGATCAGCTTGCCAGGTCTCATCAATGCCACGGATATCGAAATGTCGACGTTGGTAATTTCTTCTAGCTGGCTTGTGCAGCTCATTCACCAACTGCTGCTTCTCAACGTCCATTTTTGAGTGCGTTCAGTCTAGTGTCTACTTGACTAATGAGCTCTGAATTCCGATACACCAGTTTTTGAATTGATTCAGCATCAATTTTCGCATTTTTAAAAAGTTTATCTGTGGAATTTTCCAAACTTTCAATCATCATATTATTGTTGACTACTTCAGTTCGCAAGGAAGCTATAACATCGTAGATAGTCTGAAGTTCACGCCGTATCATATTTTGCACCATATTCAGATTAACAGCATCATTCTGCTCTTGAGCATCAGCCACTTTACACAGCCTTTTATTATTAATGTCATAATCTCCTTCAGATGTGACTTTGAAGCCGAGTCCAGGTGGGCCACGACTTGTACTCTCTGCTCGCTTGGAATGACGTCCGAATACATCGATGCTCATCTTGCAAATGGTGAAAATCTTGATAAAACGCTCATTAATATATAATTCCAGCTTCTCGCAGCTCTTCAATAATTGATATAATTTCATTTGAGTGACTTGGATTTCCAGCTGCTTGAGATGCTAGCAGTAAGCGTAATCGATCTACCAATTCATTCGGGTCATCCCAGTAAATGTAGTCCATCAGACTGCCCTGTCTAGCAATCATGTGTTGAGGGATCATACCTTTACCTGATAATGATTTCCTGTTTTTACTCCGTCTCTCTGTATTTTTGGCTGCGGGAATCAATTTCTTTATAAAATTTTTATATTTAATGGTTTTATTGTCACGAATTTCGCCATCTGGTTTATAATTCTTTTTATACGCGTTTGTTGCAATGATAATTTGCTTATAATTTTCAAGATCACTGGGTGCGATAGAGGGCTCTTCGGGAGCTTTTTTGAATAAAAGTTCAAGCAAGCCTTTACTTTTTGGAAAATTCAAATTACCCACATGAATATAGTTCTGGCTGAAATTAATCGGAGAATCTCCAATCATTAATCTATCTCTCGTTAATTTTCTGACTCCATACACATTATCAAGTTCTCTACTTCTTTCACCCAACAATATGAGATACTTGTTTGCATCATCATCAATCCAGGAAGATGTAGGTATTTCTGAGGCATTTTCCGCTTCACTACGAGCTGACAGCTCCAAGTTACTGGAATCTTCAGTCCCGTCTGCTTCATCAGTCTCGTCTGCTTCATCATAAATTGATTTATATGACAAATCATCATCATAATCAATACTTTTTTCTACTTTACTCTTTGCTTCCTCTTTTTCTCTCTTTTGAATTGGCTCAATTTTTTTCATATTCTTGAGGCCACCAACAATTTTCTCTAGTGGATTAACAATGGGCTTAAAAGTGTCACTTAATGTGCGCTCAACTGTTTCTTTGCCCAACTTTATTAACCTATGCTTTCGTCGAATTGATTCGCTAGCTTTAGCAATTTGACGCAAAATATCTTTTTGCTTTTGAAAATTCTCTTCACGTGAAGACATGTTGATACATCAACGTCTAAGGTGCGACTGTTTCTATATTGATCACAACATATGTATATATTACTTTTCAAGATTTATAAAACAATCAAAACCTTTCCTATATCTACCTTGGTTAAGATTCCTATCCTTGTCAATTACAACGAATCCATACTTGTCTTGATTCCAGCAAGCTAAACACATATGCTTAAATTGCAAATAATTCATATCAGTATTCACATGATCGTCATAAATATGCTTTAGATTCATGTCATCCTGCTTGAATACAACAAGTAAATTAACATTATCGCGTACAAAATGTTTAGGAATATGGGCATATGTCTGGCTCAAATAAAAACAGTCGACATCCTTGTGTCTACCCATGGAAAAAAATGCTCTCATATTATCTTGTTTCTCACAAGCCACGTCATCGAATACAATGACTGAATTTGGTTTCGCTTCACTGGGCATTATAACCTCTTCATGCTCATTGAAAGGATAATACTCAACGTCATCTACAGATTGAAGGACTTTTTTCAAAAATTCATACTTTGGTTGTTTCAGGGATTTTGAGTAGATGTAAATATTTTCAAATCTGAGTCCATTTGGATGTATCAGTAGAGCCAGCAAAGCATTTGTCTTTCCACAGTTGGAAGGTCCACAAAATATTGCTCGTACACTGTTTGGCAGCAAATGCCCATGTCGTTTTTCCCTATTCTCGTTTTGAACAAGCGAATCAAAATTTTGGATAGGTAGTTTCACAGGTTGTGCTTCAAACTGCATCTTGACAAAGACTGACTGGAAAGCCCATAAATATCCTGGTTATATAGGTTGGCCCTTCAGTCTGAAAGTATCCCTTGCATAGATATGATCGTTCACAGAGGCAAACGAGTCAGTTGTAAACGAACCGTGAAGCAGGCAAGACGTGGGAGAGGTTTGCTCAACAGAATCATCAACAATTTACCATTTGAGTTGCACTTGCCTGGTTACCAGTACTGTGGACCAGGTACTAAACTAGCAAAACGATTAGCACGAGGTGATCCAGGAATCAATCCACTGGACGAAGCTTGCAAAGAGCACGATATAGCCTACTCACAAAATAGAGAAAATATAGAGGCCAGAAACTCAGCTGACAGTGTACTAGCTGAGAAGGCTTGGAAACGTGTCTTGGCTCAGGACGCAGGCATAGGTGAAAAGGCGGCTGCTTGGGGAATAACAAACGCAATGAAGATTAAGTCAAAATTGGGGATGGGTCTCAAGAATAAAAAACCTAGCACTACACTGAGAAAAATTGTCGCTGCAGCTAAAAAGTCCATGATTTCAAGTAATAATGCGCAAACTGCCAATAAATCTGCACTCAGAGGCGCACGCGCAGCTGTCATGAAGGCTGGTGGAAGAAGAAATGTGAATAAACCTCGTATTCTACCTGTACCGGCCAAAGTAGGAGGAATTTTACCCTTTCTCATACCCGTTTTTGCGGGTCTCAGTGCTGCCGGGGCGCTAGCTGGTGGAGCTGCAGGAATAGCTAAAGCTGTGAATGATGCAAATTCGGCAAAACAACAACTTTCAGAGAATAAACGGCATAATGAAGCGATGGAAGCTATTTCTTTAGGAAAAGGTCTGTACTTGAAGCCATATAGACAAGGATTAGGGCTTCATCTAAAGCCATATAAACAAGGAGCAGGACTTAAATGCAAGTCAAAAAACTCAAAGTGAAGCTACCTCATCGAGCCTTAACTGATGCAGATTTACTCAAATTTGCAAAATCTTTGAAGATTCCGTATTTTCGAGGTGTTTTTATGCGAAATGGATTACCAAAAGGTGGACCACGTAAATATGAATGTGCTATTGTTAATCTTGATGATAAAAAAGGACCAGGAACACATTGGTGTGCTTATAAAAAGATTGATGATAAAATAATGTATTTCGATAGCTTCGGTAATCTTCGGCCACCTTCGGATCTCTTCAAGTATTTCGGTGTTGGTAGCATAAAGTATAATCATGAGAGATATCAAAATTACGATACGTTCGTGTGTGGACATTTATGTTTGCAATTTCTATGCAATCAATTAAATTCTAAAAGTACGGTTAATCTATATAAGTGCTGATATTTGCAATTTCAAGTCAGTTGAACGCTAGCTGTCATCATGGATGATTCATTGACACTAACATTATCGGGAACTTCTCCAATCCTGGAAGCTCACTATTTTCCACCGATTGAGTTGTCTCCTTATAAAAATTACGCACTTGGACTGGTTGAATTTCTAACTTTCAATTCGATACCCAATGTAGACATTGGCCAAAATAAATTTTACGTGGGTAATGAGATAATTGAAATACCTACAGGAAGTTATGAAATAAGTGACATCAAGCGCTATTTACAGAATGCTTTAGTAAAAAAGGGCATTGAAATTCACGTTAAACCAAACAATAATACTTTAAAAAGTGAAATTTATTGCAGTCACGATATAAATTTTGAGCCTAAAGATTCTATCGGTCATTTGCTGGGTTTCTCTCCGCGCAGACTAGAAGCTAAACAAGTTCATGAATCTGATCAACCAGTATCAATCATAAAAGTGAATTCTTTGAGTATTGAGTGCAGCATAACTACAGGTGCATACATTAATGGCCAGAAAGTACATACTATTCATGAATTTTTTCCTGTAGTGCCACCTGGATATAAGATAGTGGAAGTACCAACTCATGTCATTTACCTGCCAGTCGCCGTGCAGACAATAGATCATATACAAGCTCCGTATAGTTGATCAAGAAGGACATTTGGTTAATTTTCGTGGAGAAGTTATAACAATTAGACTACACATCAAGTCTCTCTAATAATGGGTATTGTTTTCAACAAAAAGATTGGCTTTGGCTATAATAAACCAGCACAATGTCACAAGCTAATCAGTCGACAAAGAGCAGTCAAAGGGTTAACACCTCAAAGCGTCCTCTTCCTAAAAAGTCAAGGTCTGAAGCCCAAAAGAAGAAGAGAATAAAGAGATTCAAGATTTTTTGCACCTGCATCTGTAAATTTGTCTATCAACGTTTGATAATTTGTCATGGAGGGGGAAATTTTAAATATTCAAGCACCAATCATCTTTGATGAGTCAATTGCACACTGTGAAATTCATGCACATCAGCCTTATGCCTCATCAACCTTCAACAACAGTGATGAAATTCGGATTGCTGTTCAAAATCAGGACCATTGTCTCCTGCCAAGCAAAAGCTCACTTCATGTACATGGAAGAATTGTCAGAACTGATGGAGCACCAGTGACAAACACAGTTTTAGTTTCTAATGCCATATGTCATTTGTTTGAAGAAGCAAGATACGAAATCAATGCAATAGAAATTGATAGAAATAAAAACGTTGGCCTCACTAGTCTCATGAAAAATTATGTATCTCTAAATCCTGGGCAATCACGTTACATACAGAATACTGGTTGGCTTGAAATAAATGATAATAATCAATCACTAACCATCGCTACTGGTTACTTTGATGTAGCCATACCGCTTAACATGATATTTGGTTTTGCTGAAGATTATCACAAAATCATTGTCAATGCTAAGCATGAACTTATTTTGACAAGATCGAAAAGTGATGCAAATGCCATCTTGCAAGCAGCCCCCATTGAGCAGTATAAAATTGAAATTAATAAAATAGAGTGGCTATTGCCTAGCGTTAGACTGTCAGATTCACGAAAATTTCAGTTGCTAAAATATATTGAAAAAGATCCACCTATTCCAATAAGTTTTCGAACTTGGGAACTGTATGAATATCCTCTACTTCCAACTACTTCAAACCATGTTTGGACAGTAAAAACCTCAACACAATTGGAAAAACCGAGATTTGTCATACTTGGATTTCAAACAAACAGAAAAAATAATACTGCTAGAAGTTCTAGCAACTTTGATCATTGCAATCTGACTAATGTCAAACTACTTTTGAATGATCAGTGTTATCCTCATAGTAATTTGAATCTTGATATTAATCGAAATCAGTACGCTCTTCTTTATGAAATGTATACAAACTTTCAAGCTAATTACTATGGTAAAGAACCGCAACCATTGCTATCGAGGGGAGAATTTATACAGTATGCACCTCTAGTAGTAATTGACTGTTCTAAACAAAATGAGTCACTGAAATACGGTCCAGTTGACGTTCGTTTGGAATTTGAAACTAGTGAAAATTTTCCCGCTCAAACGTCAGCATATTGCTTAATTTTGCATGATCGTATAGTTGAGTATAAGCCAATAAGTGGTGTGGTGAAAAAGTTGGTATAAAACTGCTGTAAGCACGAACAAATAGTTTAGTTGCATTCAAGATGCAGTACATTTTGGATATGCAGGGTTTCAAGTTACCAATCAATAAATTTGTCTTGAAAGAATTGTCTATATTACCAATCTATGATGAGACAGTCAAAAAGCCATATTCTTTTCTCTTTCAACCACCCTGCAAGTGGAACAACGTTCCACCAAAATATAAGTCTATAAACATTTGGGCAGAGCGGAAACATCATGGAATACTTTGGAATTCTGGTGATTTGCCCTATTCTCTAGTACCTGTAATACTCGAGAGCGTTTTAAAAGATGCAACAAAAATGTATGTGAAAGGATTACAAAAAAAGAATTGGCTGCAACAATTTGTGGAAATATCGTGTGAAATTGTTGATATGCTTGATTTGGAATGTCCCTCGCTGCAGGGATTGCGTGAGATGTTTCCAATTAATGATATTAAATGTACTCATCATATGTATGAAAATTACTCTAATTGCGCAATTGAAAATGTACTTTTATTGAAAAACTGGATGTCTTTCTGTTAGATTAGTTTTTAATTTGTAGAGATAAGAAAATATTTTTCTACATATTTAATTTATAGTCTACTTATTTTTAAGTATAATGTACTGGCTTTTTTGAAAATAAATAAAAAAGCAAAAAAATAAAAAGAAACGTGTGTTGTTTTTTCCGAGTTCCTTGCCCTTATAATAATAAGTGCGAATAGTAGATAAGCGAATGGTTAGGTCAGTGAATATCGCTGGCATCGTCCTCGGCATTGAGAGATTACGTCTGCTGGATCAGGTTGCATCCGATAGCTACAGCAGTTTGAGAAAACGATTTTTTCAGGTTTCATTAAATAAAAAACACCAATTTAGATTCAATTAATTTTCTGTTCTTTATTTGAAATAACTTGTATTTCACAAACAATTGTACAGTTATTTTTCGACTCCTTCTTCTAATTCACATATATATACAATTTATACATATTATAAAGATGATTCATTCCATTCACTGTAGACTATATCTGTTACATCAAAGGCTATATACAGTACATATACTTAGATCTCTCTCATCGATATAGCTCTATCTCTATCTCTCTCTCACTCATATATCCACATCACTTATCATGTTTTATCACCATGCTTATTTCTATACATATATACAATTTTCCGTAGCGTGCAGTAACAATGAACATAGGTATATACAAATACTACATATACATATATATATATACAAATACTACATATTACTCATTACTTTATACATTGGATGCATCGACTTCCATGGGTTCAGAGACTGTATGTTTATATCCCCATGGAAGAGTGTCGGTGGTACCAGGGACCAGCATTCTTTTATCGTCATGCCAGCTGAGAGCAATCTTATCTTGGATGATTGAGTGAACCTCGTGTTTTCGGCTTCGGATTAGGTGTTGAGTTTTAATCAGATTTTGACAAGATGTGAGAGTCTGCTTATAATCGTCGAATGTTATGGTTTTTAATGTTGATCCTTTGATACCCTTGACCCTCTTTTTTTCATCTTCACCCAAAACCTTATATGCATACAATTTCGATCTCAAGCCCACAAATTCAGTCATTATTTCACCGTTGCATTCATCCTTCATGAGACCTAATACTTTTTTATTTTTTAGAGGAATTCCGTAAACATTATCGGGAGGATAATCTGACGTGTCAAATTTATGAATATCCCGTTTAATGTAGTCGTAAAAGTTGGGAACAGTGAAATGATAAATGAGACTGTCTGTGTCTGTATATAGTAATTTTGCACAATTTCCAAAATTTGGTAGAATATAGTTATAATGAAAATCGTATGTGATTATTTTGGATATATCAAGAACCGTGAATCCAATATAGATGGGTTTATTGAAGAAAATTTTCGTTTTATTCATTTCAATGATTACCATATCCTCATCAAATATGGTACAACTGTGGAAATTTGGTTTAGCAATTAGAGCTTTTGCACCATATCTCCCCTCCCATTTTGTCACAAGCCTAACATCTTTGTGCTTCCTGACGTTTTCCATAGTCTTTCCAAAGACGGAATTGTTCATTAATTTATAGAAATTCTTTTCAAATTCGTTGTTCGCTCTTTTTCTATGTTCTGTATTTAAATCGATATAGTCTTTTAACCATCCCTTTTGTTTGAATTTTAGCACACGATGAATTTTCGTTAGTTTCATGCCTAATTTCAAGTACATTTTTAGATTTCGGTAATGTAGTACATAATTTTTCTTTGGTAGCAAATTGGTTACTAACTTTGGAATCTTACATTTTGAACCAGGAGGCACAAAGTGTTCTGGACATAATGGAAGGTCCTTGTGCAAATCGTGAAGCTCTTCTGGGTACTCTAGATCCACTTCAAGAATATAACCTTCAGGTGAATCATCAGGCACATTGAAAAAATTTGGATTATTCTCAAAATTTTCAAACCATTCAAAATCTTGATATGGCAAATGTTCACTCATAGCTTTACCATACTGATTGTTGACGTCAAAGTAAAAAATGTATGACTCGGGATCGAATGGATTAAAATCTTCTCCCATAAATCGATTGTTTGCTTTTGCAAACCTGTTTGAGCATTGTGAAACACCACCTCTGATTGCTTTCTGAATTAATAGTAACATTTCTACATCAGTTAGTAAATGTAGTTCAATTCCTGTGTATTTTAGCATTGCATCAAAAGAAAGTCCCGGTGCTGTGTAATAGTGCAAAGGGTCTAATTTATATGTTGCAAAACAAGTTTTTCTAAAGTTTTCGAAAATGTCTGCTAAAAGCAGTACATCGGTTTTGAGGTACAAATCTGAATACTGCCCTAAAGTTTGCAAATTAAAAGTTTCCCACACTTTACACGCATGTTGGTAATCTTCATCGGAAATGTGGCAATCGTTTAATTTTGAATAGAATGCCTCTTTTGGAGGTAGACTCTCTTCTTCCAATTTTTGCCAGCTGTCAATGTAATCATATGGGAATACACCTTTTCTCGTTAATAGATTGAATTCACTGTCATTTTTGCAAAATTTTCTCGTAATTGTTTTTTCACTGTCATTGAGATATGAGGCCAATTTCTCTAGACTACTTGGCATAAATCGGAAAGAATCGATAAATCTAAGTTTGACTTTAGTATCTGGAACATCTTTTGTAAATGAGATATATTTTTCCTTATTGATTGGCAGTAAAGAGACATGTCCCTCAAAACTTTTGGCTAACTCTTTGATAAAAAAGTGTGAGTCGTAGCCAGATAAATTATGGAAAACTACTGGAATTACATGAGAGTCTTTGTAATTGATGTTGCAGCTTCCGTGTGCTGGACCACGGTACTTACCTGTAAAGTGACAGTGGTCACGATGTTTCACATCATCTTTCTTAAATTCTTTTTCGCAAATGTGACATACTTTAGCATTTAGAAAATCTTGTTTTTGCTTCGATGTTAATTTTTCCATTGGTACTGTATTTTGAAAACGGGAATTCACTTTAATTGCTAAATCTTTTAATTCGTTTATAAACCATTGAATACAGTCTTTTTCCCGATAAACTTTAGGTTCTGAAGTTGAATCATCGAAACTGCACTTTGTATAATATGCAACACTTGTGGGGATATGCTTTTGATACGCTGCTTGATCTATTTGAGAATTTGTAACTGGTTCCAGCAAACATTCGATGTCTGCATACACCGCAAATGGTACGTTTTCTTTGTATCTATAATTTTCAAATTTTAATATGTTCCCACCATCCTCCTCTGTTGGAAGTATGACTCTACAGTTATTTAAATGTTCACAATCAACTCTGTGTTTTATTAGAGATTTTTCAAATTTGAAATGGCACAAGCACCTATCGCAAAAGAATATGTATCGTTTTCCTTTCGAAAATTGTGAACTAACTAACCGAGAGAGATTTTTAATCCATGCGAAGTGATACACTGGATTACTTTCGCTGTCATCAAAATCAGTATTTTCAATCATTAACAAGTGAATTGTGGGACACCTCGATTTTTCATTGCTTATATACAGAGGGACAATCTCATCTTTTTTCCTATTTTCTTCATGTTCTATACCATAAACATTTATGCGCAGTTCATTTATTTTTTCAAATTTTTTGATATTTTCAAAAGTGATGGGAAAACTGATTCCATCATGTTTCAAAAGTGTATCAAAATGAGGATAGGAAGTCATGCGATCTGTCTTCTTGTCAGCAGGGCAAAGGGCGGCCATTACCGACCAGAGAAAACAGTATTCGTCATTGTTCTCAACATTTACAACTGCTCTTTTGTCTCTAATAAATTTCGGTAAACTCACAAAAGTTCATGAGCCTACTGTAAAAGGTGCATACTTATTTATATTTACATTTAAATTTATAATTTCTTTCAATTTCCATCCAGATTTTGTTTGCTGGAAATCCTCTACTTTAATCAAAAGTTGCTCTCTGACTTTACTTTCAAACCATTCATTTATTTCAGTTGATTGTAAAATAAGTTCGTTTTTAGTATTAAAAAATTTAAGCTCTTCAATTTCCTGACCGTTTTCTATAGCACTGAATTTTGCAGCTAGAATAACATTTATTTTTAAACCTGCAACGAAACTTTTCAAAGCGTTTTTTAATCTACAAGTTATCATTGTTTTTGAATCTTCGAGAAAAGTATCTAAATCTTTGTGGGTTAAATTTACAACCAAACCTGTTCTCACTCGACTCTTAAATGCAGACTCCAGATCCTGCCATCTGATCCTGTCTCCTTTCCTGTCCAAACCCTCGTTCACACCAGTTCCACTCTTCTGTAGCTTTGTGAATAATCTATTCTTGGATGTCAGTAGGCCAATAGTTGCTTGTAGTTTATTTTTTTTTACCCAAAGATAAATTTTGGTTCCCCTGACGCAAAATTTTATTGAGCCTTCGAATATCCTGGGTGCACTGATGCTTCCAGTATAAGATCTCCGAAGCTGTTGCATTTTCATTCAAAATGTCATATGCATCATCGTAAATTTGCACAACCTTCTTACAGTCCAATGAATCCATTTTTGAATATTATTCTTATAGGATGGTTAGAGGACAACTGGAAAAAAATTTGCTATGAAGTGACTTTTATAGTCAAACAATTTAACAAATATTCCAACGGACGGCACTGTGTGTAAATTTCAAATAATAAGAAGGAGCACTAACCGATTTTCAACAGCAGGTTTCTTATCTCCAGTTCACAAGTCGTATATGTCACTGAATGTATGGTAATAATAAGAATAAACTTTTAAAAAGTCGAAAAAAAAGTATATATTAAAGTGTACAAAACTGTACTGTTGTATGAAAACAGTTCAAAAAATATTTAAAATCACTATATCAATTTTCACTTCACTTTACTCTTTTTTATTCGTGTGTATTTCTCAAATGCTGGATGACAACTGAAAGAAATATATGCGAAGCGCGTCTTTTATAGATGCACATTTGCTATCCTTGTCTAGTAATATATTTCCCTCTTTGTCTTAATGTTCTAGAACGTTCTACATTATAATCGATACGTTTGGAATATAATTTTTGGAACGCAAAAATGTAATGCGTCATTAGAATAACCTTGAACTTGTTTACGAAAAATGGCGCAGTATAGTTTGATGATGTCATCAGGAATATTCTAGAAACTAAGCACATAGCTCTTTTTATAGACGCTTACCCCCTCTACCATTTTTCTGGAGACTTTTGCACAATGTTGCCAGATATTGCATCATATGATGCAACAAAGTTCTGGAAGATTCTACATTATAATCGACACGTTTGGAATATAATTTTTTGCAACGCAAAATGCAATGTGTCATTAGAATAACCTTGAACTTGTTTACGAAAATTCTTTCCAGAAATTTCGCAGTATAAGTTGATGATGTTATTAAGAATATTCTAGAAACTAAGCACTACAGCTGCAGAATATCGGTAAGGTAGGTTTTTATGGTTTCTGATAGTAAATATATCTACCTCTTTATTTCAAAGTTCTAAAACGATTCAACATTGTAGAAAAAAATTTGACCGCAGAATTAAATTATTTAGCTGGAAAGCAATAAATCATCCTCGATTTCTATAAAACTATATTATACAGTAGCTTTAGTGGATGTTTGAAAATTTCAAAATATTTGCTTTGTATTTAGGTTATTTTTCTTATAAATTTAAATCTTCAACGTGTAATAGGCAAAACTGCCCTTCCTAAATAAGAGATGAAAAAGATGATGAAAAACGAGCATATATCTGTGAATAAAAAAGTTATGTGACATCATATCATGTGTAGTTAAGAAGCGATAAGTCTCGGACAGTACACTCTTAATATATATAAGTTAAAGCACGTGTGAAAAAGCTTGGAATAAAATGCACGCTGTATTATCTCTCTTGAGTCTCGAAATTGTTTTGCAGTATCTTATTTCATGTAACACATCGAGAGGTTGACTGGACCTAGCATATGGCAAAAGAATGAATATCAAACTGTGCGGGTCGACTAAGAAAGCGAACTTTTGCGAGCAGTAAAAAGAACTGATCTCTAGAGAACGAAAGCAGAGTCTAATGAAACGTGTGCAGCTTGAGACTGCCGATGCATAAATGCTGCTTCTGAAATCAAAACGTCTAAAACAAGTCTGGACGTTATCTCTCTAGTCCTCGCTCGCTACTCGATGCCGGAATGAAGCGATAATAATTCTGAACATATGACCTACCATAAGGAATCCTTTAGGCACTTTTTTTTTTACCTGTATTATATATTATTATTTATATATATATTATATATATATATATTCAATTGACTTAAAATATTTTTTAATTCTAATTGTTTTCATCTTCCTTTTTATCCTTTAGTTCTAGAACGTTCTACATTATAATCGACACGTTTGGAATATAATCTTTTGCAACGCA
>CAKNYM010004064.1:0-12969 GCA_932195095.1 Andricus curvator | reverse complement strand
TTCCGGATAGAAACCGGTTATAACCAGTTAGAAAGCTTCCAGTGTCGAGTGCTGTGTAGGAATCTGTTAGGAACCAGTTATAAATGAATTTCGGTCTTTGCCAAAATTTCATTTCAGGTTCCAATTTTTGGATAGAAACCGGTTAGGACAGGTTAGAATGATTCCTGTGTTAAGTTCCGTGTAGAAAACGGTTAAAAAACGGTTAGAAACCAATTTCGGTGTTTACCAATATGTAATATCAGGTTCTAATTTGCCGGATAGAAACCGTTTAGGACCGGTGAGAACGTTTCCTGTGCAGTTTTCCCAATTCGGCTCCCCAACCGCCCTGCGCATGCGTCGCACCAGCAGACTCATGGGATGTTGATAGCGCGCTTATTTGGAATGATTAACTATGCAAATCAATTTTTCACAATATATAATAATCATAAAGTACAAAAAATATTATGAATGATTTAAAATTCACATTGGTGAAAAAAGGCATTCCTTCCTTCAAATTTGAAATCAATCATTTATTTTTGAAGAGTACAATAAAATAATTATTTCACCTTGCACTCGAAAAGACTATTTTTTGATCTGAAAATTAATCGTTATTATTTCCACAATGATGATTCATTATAAAAAACTGCTTCACGCATGTGATAGTTTAAAAAAAGCGCGTTATATACAGACAATGAGACTGCCGATGCAACGCATGCGCATTGCAGTTGGGGAGCCGAATTGGGAGCACTGTTCCTGTGTCGAGTGCCGTGTAGGAATCGGTTAGGAACCAGTTTGAAATGAATTTCGGTCTTCGTCAATATTTAATTTTCTGTTCCAATTTTTTTATAGAAACTGGTTAGGACCGGTTAGAAAGATTCCTGCTTCGAGTGCCGTATAGGAATAGGTTATGAACCGGTTAGAAACGAATTTCGGTGTTTACCAATACTTAATATCAGGTTCTAATTTGCCGGATAGAAACTGGTTTGGACCAGTTACAAAGTTTCCAGTGTCGAGTACTGTGTAGGAATCTGCTAGGAACTAGTTAGAAATAAACTTTGTTCTGCCAATATTTAATTTTGGTTCCATTTGTCGGACAGAAACCGGTTAAGACCGGTCAGAATGTTTCCTATGTCGCGTGCCGTGTAGGAAACGGTTAGGAGCCAGTTAAAAATGAATTTTGGTCTTTGCTAACATTTGATATCAGGTTTTAATTTTTGGATATAAACCGGTTTGGACCGGTTAGAATGATTCCTGTGTTCATTGCCGTGTAGAAATCGGTTAAAAACCGGGTAAACGAATTTCGGTGTTTACCAATATTTAATATCAGGTTCTAATTTGCCGGATAGAAACCGGTTAGGACCGGTTAGAATGATTCCTCTGTTGAGTGCCGTGTATCGGTTAAGAACCGGTTAGAAAAGAATTTCAGTGTTCACCAATATTTAATCAGGTTCTAATTTGCCTGATAGAAACCGGTTAGGACCATTCAGAAAGTTTCCAGTGTCGAGCGCCGTGTAGGAATCGTTTAGGAACCGTTTAGAAACTAATTTCAGTGTGCCAATATTTAGTCTCAGGCTCTAATTTGCCTGATAGAAGCCAATTAGGACCGGTTAGAAAGTTTATAGTATCAAGTGCCGTGTAGGAATCGGTTATGAACCAGTTAGAAACGAACCTTGATCTTTGCCAATATTGAATTTCTGGTTCCATTTGCCGGATAGGGACCTGTTAGGATCCGGGTACGTTCCAGAAATTTAAATTGAGACCGGAAAGAAATAGGTTAGAACCGGGTGAAAACCGAATTGGTTTCCAACCGTTTTCTATCCAGTTTCTTGTGTTATCTAACCGGGATTTTAAGCAGGGTGGCCACTCTCATTTAAGCTAGCTTATTCTACGCGCGCTTACTTTACACTCGCCTATGTAATTGAGCCCATAGGTAATTCTCGAATGTCACTCTCTTAAACTGAAACAGTGAAATTGTCACTGGTTTAATCAGTATTTTGAATTATCACTGTGAACCAGTGATTTTTCCACTTCGACTGGATGAACCAGTAAGTGATTACACTAAAATAGCGCTACTGATTCTACCAGTGATGTCAAATAATAGATTGGACCAGTGATATAGCGCTCCACGCGGACAAGACCTCCAGTCGTCTGGTACGCGCGCGCCGGTCAGGTTTTGGCATTTCTCGAGTTAAAACGAACCTTATTGCGTACTAGTTTTTGTGTTATAAATATTTGGCGCCTGGCTGCAATGAGCAGGGGATATAATATTTTTCGTTTGATAGTGGGAGGCCCCTGGCCACTTGGGTCTGAATGAGCGACGCGACACGTTGACATAACGACGGGTCTTCCTATAGTTAGGCGCAACATATTATATCGCATTATATTGCAGCCCGGCCTTCATTTATTGTTGTGAGAGTAAAGTGCGGGTTTAAAAAATTAATTTTGCAACGGTTAACACAATAGTGATGAATGATATGTTTTATACCTATAAACTAGCTGACAGACGACAAGGCCAGATGACTACTGGTACTGAGAAACCAGTGAACCTCACTGATTAAACCAGTGCCGGAACTCCACTGGCTGTTTCAACCAGTGAGGTTTCACTGGAAATCAGTGAGATTTCACTGGTTCATTTTTAGAAAGAAGTATAAGGAACGTGGATTTTGAATCTGAATTACTTAAAATTGGCGGAATACACTTTTTTATACTACACATTTATATATGGGTGATTCTCCACATACAGGGCACTTTTGTGTCTCGGACCTCTATAGTAACTAAACTAAGTAGTGTTTCTTTATAAAACTTGGCTAACTTCTTCATTTTAGTACAATACAATACCTCCGTAAGGAAAAATCATGTTACATTATCGTATCTCTTAGCAAAATGCTCCCAAATACTCGAAAAATGCCCTTTTGGGATGTCTCCACGCACGCGGCGCCAAGTTTAGAGACATGTATTTAATAGATAGTGAATTATCTTTGAACTTGTAATTGATAGTTTGAAAGTTTGACTCGAAAACTATAAAATTCATAAGAAATATTTAAATTTATCTGATATATTAGTAGAGAAAAATTTAATTATATACGTGTCTCCCTAAATGTTTTCGATGGTTACGGTAAACGAATCTCCCATACCTTTCATCAACTTTTGATCAGTTTTTAGGTCTTATCTTCTCAAAATATCTAGAACAAAAGCCACACTACTCATTCGTCAAAACTTCATAACAAAAATTTAAGAACTTTTTTTGCAAAATAAAAAAATATAACCGAAAATGTGGTGTATTTTTATTAGTATCGGATACCGTACCTGATAAGAACTTTTATATTTCATGATAAAAATCAATGAAAATATGAAAATTCCATGTATATACCATTAAGCCATTTCCCTTTCGGCGAGCTTCAACGGGTAAGCGTGACACTACCCGATTCGGGTAGTGTTTCTAGGTGGATAGTTTCTTGTAGTAAATAACTACAAGTGTGGGCTCACCACACCCACGGCCGCCAACAGCAACGCAGTAGTATCAGACGGTCACCCATCCAAGTACTAACCGCGCCCAACACTGCTTAACTTCAGTGATCTAACGGGAACTGGTGTCTCTAGCGTGGTATGGAGCACATAATGTAGCACTCTCCATGTAGCACATAATAAAAGAGTTTTTGTCAAATGAATTTATTGATTACTTTTGCCTTCAAAGCGTAAAAAGTGATTTTGTGTGGTTTTCGGATACCGCAACGTCGGATACCATAACCTGCTTTTCGCTCTCAGGGACGAAACGGAGCTAATCGAAGCCTTTTTCAAAAATAATTTTATTAAAAATTAACGTAAATCGAGAATTAAATTTTTTTTACGCACGAGTACTGCACAAAAAAAATAAAACGATTAGAGGGTTGATAAATAGAAGGGAAATAAAAATTGTATAATTAATAATTTTGTTCGCTCCACGGCCCTGACTTTCTTCGGAGGTTATGTTTACACCGGCTTTCGGTCTACATGCTGTCAAACGTAGTTTTGTGTTCGTGTTGTTTGTATCATTTTTTGTTGCATTGATGGACTTCGAGATGAATTCTATATCTCATTATCAAGAATACGTTTCATAATTAAACCTGAAGCCTGAAATAAACCTGAAATTAGTCAGAATGGCATGCTATAAAAGTAAACCATCCGACTCTCAGAATGTTAATGATAAACAAAAATGCTCAAAAAGTCTTTAAAAATACTTAATTTTGCCATTCCTTTCTTGTCAAGTATTATACTTTTACAATTAGGATTATAATTTAGAATAATAATCGTAAAACTAAACAAAAATATTTCAAATTTGAAAAAAATATTTCAAATTTGAAAAAAAAAATTATAAATTTTGGAAAAATGTTGCATTTCTTAAACAAAACTATTCTTCCCTGTCATGTTACGTTTAATGGGTTAATATTTTACATTATTGTTTTACTTTACACAGAATCAGAGAAAATCACCCGGAAGATCAAAAATTGAAAACGTTTTTATGTGCTACAGGTCCTTCAAGTGAGAATTAAGCGTGAATATTTATAGGGTCCCTTTCTTCAAGGCCAATGAAGCTAACCATTATGAAATAAAAAAAAATTTGAAACATTTTTCCAAAAAAAGTTGCCTTCGCCAAAAGTTCCCTGTCTGTGGAGAATCACCCATATACCATTTTCTTAGCTTCTTACCTAAATCCTAATTTATCTTATATCTAAATTATCTTATATATGAAAGCTTATTTCTGTGCTGCAATTTATAATGAATTATTTGGAAGCTTTAACAATAATTAATAACCAATTAATGAATAATAGAAATCAAATTCTTCCTTAGAAACGAAAGGAAAGTCGAATTACTGCTTTTCTGAAAACGAAAGTAGCCACAGATAGTGATTACAACAATCGATTGAAAAATACAAGTTAAATTTTTCTCTGAGTTCCTCGGGGCGTAATAAATAATTTATGTTCATAAAATGCGGAATCGCGTGCGTGGCTTGAAGCGGAAATTGCTGGCTCTAGATGCCTAAAATTATCGCTTGGCTTTCGTAATCCATCTCTTGTCCTGCGTGCTCTTCCGGTTTTACGAAATTTCCACGTTGTGTCTATCTAGTCTAGGTGCCTTTACAGTTTATAATTATTCTTTCCTAGAGATATATTTTTAACAACAATCTATCGCGTGGGAGTAAGAGAACTGCTACTCTCACGAATGCTTGCCTTGTTGCGAAAACTTTTTCTGTAAAGTGATTTTAACAACTTTTTCCTTTTATACTTTCTTTCTTCGTCCCAGTGAAATCACTTTGACGCTCCTCTGCAGTCTTCAGTCGGACGTGCGTGCTAATTTTATAACAGTTGTTAATTAACAAATGCTCATTATTTATTTTCCCTGGGAAAAATGTATTTTTTATTCTTTTTCATTTACATTTGATATATAATTCTCTATTTAGTTAGGGAATTTTTTTGTTTTAAATTTTGATTTAAAATGAAAATTTTACTTTTTTCGATCATGATTTTAAAAATCCTGGGCTGACATGCCACAAACTGTTCAAAATAATATTTGGTACATAAAATTAATGAAGAAAAGTTTAATTATTTGTATTGAAATCATGTTGAATACTCAGACGTTTTCGTATTAAAAGATAAAAATGCAGAGCTCGATTTGCTCATAGCTGTTTATATTCTTGTATGAGAGCGAATTGCGAAAGTACATTATTGCAAGGAAATCCTCACAAGAGATACAAAAGTGACTTTCTAAAATCTCAAATGTGCCTTATGATTTAAACATGACTCTCTGGAGTTATTTTAGTAGTCTTGATGATCCAGTTTTGTTTTTCTTAACATATAATCTTGCATCGTGTACAGTATCATTATTACCATTGTTGTACATGTAGTGAGTTTAAAAATATTAAATAAATTGATTTCTGATTCTAACTCTTTCTTTAAACGCATGATATGGAATATTCATTCTAATCAGTTTGGTCACATATAAGTATACCCTCGAGTATACCATTTTTTCACCAAATAAAGATCTTGATCGCTTCAAATATATTAATTTTCTTTATTTATAGCATTTATAGATATATATTTTTAAATTTTAATTCAGTATTTTATATTTTAGCCGACCCCTCACTACGAGAAGCAGTAATTGGCGTGTCTGCACCTGATCCAGAGAAGCATCAGCTCTTTATCGATGTACAGCCGACAATGGGCACAGCCCTGAGAGCAAAGGCTCGTATTCAAATTAATCTCGCTGTAAGTCAAGTGAGAGACATTAAACAGGTTGCTTCCTTCCCAGACATCGTTTTCCCCATAATGTGGTTCGAAGATGTAAGTATACTAATATGAAATAATAAAACTCCATTAGGTCTCAAAATTATTGTAAAATTGGACTAAGAAGGATAGTGTGGGATAAAACGGATACCCGGAATTTTCCACTTCATAACATGCTATTGCTTTTTCTGGATTAAAAACGGGTGTAGTACTTTACCGCACATGTCTCACAAAGCTCCGTTTTACAGTACCAGCCAGAATTGTTAGTCCGCTAAAAAAATCGTATTAAAAACATGTCTCTCTTTTTTCGTGGTTATCTAAGCGATAAACTAAATCAGAAAGAGTAAAAAAAATGTTAAAAAGCTTATTAAATTTTGAATCCATTGACTCATATTTGAAGTATTTTAGAAAAAAATGAAAAATTGAAACGTCCCTAAATTAAAGTTCAATGTCTCCTATTTAAAATGAGACCAAGAACATAATTGAATATTTACTTGTTCTCGAATTATCATGAAAAATGTGGAAGCGTGCCCAAAACGAAAATCGGTCGGTGGAATGGTGACCACAATCTTTCTTCTGTTGTTTCATGCTGCTCGACGAACCGATTTTCGCCTTGGGCATGCTTCCACATTTATTATGATAATTCGAGAACAAGTAATTACTTAATTATCTTCTTGGTCTCATTTTAAAGAGGAGATTTTAGGCTTTACTCTCAGCTTTAATTTAGCGAAGTTTTAATTCTTTTTATTCACTTTCCTGAAGCATGCAGACAGTGGAAATTTAAAATCGAAAATTGATCAAAAACGGAGAACAGATCGGGTATTTCTCACATGCTTTCTGGGCCTCTGCTCATCTAAAATACTTCAAGTACGACTCAATCGACTAAAAATGTAATAAGTTTTCTAATGGTTTTTTTAATCTTTGTAATTTAACTATTTAACTTATTACTCAGATAACCACGAAAAAAATACGGTCATGTTTTTAATACGATTTTTTTAGTTGACTGTCAATTCTGGCCGGTACTGTAAGATAAGATATTAATAAATTACGATCGGTTGGTTACTCGACTTTTGAGATTACAGCAAATTTCAAGATTACAAAGATTTCGAAGATTTAAAAAATTGGAAGGGACTTCCGAAATTTTCAAGGGAATTCAAGAGGTTTCAACAAATTTGAAGTGCATTAAAATGAATTATTATTTTATTATTATTATTATACCATTAAGCCATTTCCCTTTCGGGGTAGGCGTGACTTGCTCGGTTGGAGAATAGTAGTGTGTATATGGGTATCTGGGTATGAGGTATATTGGTATATAGGTGTTAGGTATAGATATTTTAGATTGATCTCGAATTCTCGTGTTATTTATGTAAATGGCACGTTTATTCCGCAACACTGCTCCGACCCAGGTTGCTGATCAATCTCTCTAGCGATCACCCCAAGTGAAGAGCCTCACATAATTGTTATGTATGGTTCCCCACTTGGGCCCATTAGTATCCAAGGTATTTGTTTCAGGCGTCATTCATTCTACTGTCACTCTGTTTACAAACTATTTGTCGCCATACTTTTCTGTCCTGGCATACTACTCTAGCTTCCTTCACGTCCATGCATTTTTTCATGCAAGCTCTTGTGTTTCTATGGCTTCTTATGTCTCTTCAGATTAATGTCTCATTTACAGATTCTAACCATTCTTTCGGCGGTCTACCTCTGGGCATTCTGCCATTTACTTTACCTTTATACACTTGTTTGGTCAGTCGTGCATCTTTCGTTCTTTCAAGATGTCCGAACCATCTTAACTGATTTCTTTCCCATGTGTCAACTAGTGTCTCGCCTGTACCACATTCTTTGAGGATTGTCTCGTTTCGGACTTTGTCCATCAGTGTTTTCCCGCATATTATGCGCAGAGGTTTCATGCCGATCGCGTTAATTTTACACTTGTCCTTTTCTTGACAGGTGCATGTCTCGCTACTGTATAGTACAGTCGGTGCGAATATAGAATTATGTATGGCCATTTTAGCTTTTTTTCATATGTTTTTATTTGTTAGGATGGACCCTGCTCTGCCGATAACCTGCTTACCCTTATTTATGCGCCTATCTAACTCCCCATCTATTTTTCTGTCGCTAGTGAATAGACTACCTAGATATACGTACTTGTCAACTTGTTCTAATCTCTCATCATTTAGGACAATGTTGCATATTGTTTTCTCACTTTTTCCCTCAAACACCATGATTTTTGTTTTGTTTACCCCTATGAAAGAATTATTTATAAAATTTACTTAATTTTATCAGGGTAGATAGATGAAATTAAATGAAACAGAAGACAACTAAATGAGGAATTCTGATTTTGGTTGAATGTTTGAATTTATGCATAGGTTCTGAATTTAGATTCCATGAGTTTCGGAATGATCTAAATATTATAATTAATATCTTAGAATAGTCTAAACCTCATTTTAAAAAATAGTTACTACCCTCGTAAAGCTTGCTAACTTTGGTTTTGAATTAGCTACTTACGAACTTTATTTGGATTAGTTTTAAAGCAATAATATTTAATTGGAAAATAGTCTTTAAAAAGTGTGCAGCTCCTTCCTTTGTGGGAAGTGAGCTCATGTGAAGTAAATAAATTCAATTTGAAACTTAGTACTGTTGCGAAAAGAATGAATAATTGAAGTTGACAAGATTTGAAAGAAAGATAAAAAATTACTAGAAAAGATGATGGATCTCTGGAATATAGTTTGTAATAGCTTGAAGCAAAAGAAAAACAGGAAGTAGTTAGAGGTTTCGAAGACGTTTTTAAAATTCAAATTTTCAAACGTAAAGTCGGATGAACTCTCGCGCACGGAGTCATATTCTGACGAAAAAAAACTTGTTTTGCAGCTGAGGTTAAGTAATCGTAAATTCCCATCATGTTCATACGATAGAAATCGTCGAGAGGATTGATTGAGTTCTAGTCGACTTCATTTCAAAGTTTATTCATGCAAGACACTGTATTGTACATGAAAAAGTTTTCAGTCTTTCAACTTGAGTGAACGTTCGTTTAATTTCCGAGAGATAAAATTAATTGATTCGAGGGTGGTCGCCCTCGTGAAGTTGAATGAGTAGAGGTCGGTGGTGGTGTTAAATTCCCATGTGGCAAATAAGCAGTTTTCCCCTACTTGGGCAGGCCTGGGTTAAGCAACCACCGCAGGGTCCCGCTGAGAGCAACTGCCATCTAAAAAATGACACCGGCTTCCAGTAGAATCGCAGTAAATCACACATATGGCCACGTCTCACGACCGTGAGATGGGTGGTCGCAGGGCACGATGAAATCACAACGATAGGCCGGTGAAACCCTCGTGTGTCTTGAGGATACTAAGCGACCCAAGGATGACAGCTTTCTGCATCCATCTCGCAAGTCCCTTGGAATATTTTTGGCACGCGGGTATGGCTTTAAGGTTACGAACCACTGATAGTTTCGCACCTCTGAGAGCACCTATCACAAGGACAATTTCTTGTACCGAATGTTTTGGGCACAGTCGTTGCAGCTCTCTTTTAAGGTCTTGATACCTCTCCTCCTTTTTTTCTCCTTGGCAGTGATGCTGTATTCGGACGGAGCCGAGAATTCGATCCCGAATATAGTTCGTTTCTCGAAGTCTTGGAGAACGGTGTCAGGCCTCGAGTGTGCAACGGAGACTGATGTCCGAAAATCGTAGTTCTAGAAAATTTGGCACTTCTCGTTATATGGACAATTAACTCCATCCCCCCCGGAGCGTTTGGCAGGGCTGGGTCGCGGCCAACATAGTAAGAGCGATAAAGATGGCAATAAAGCCCTCTCAGGGCCGCCTTATGTCTAGAGAGATACGTCGTTCCCGCCTGAGTGGGACAGCCGGATAGTATGTGTTTTAGGTACCCAGCGTGTGAATTATACGCTCTGCACCTATCGCTGGGAACCTCTTGACATAAAATGCGGTCACGGTATACTAAGGTGGAACTGACACCGTCCTGGCATGCGAAAATGAAACCCTCTGTACCTGAATTGAGCCCTGATGATCTAAGGAAAGCAAAAGTTTGATTCTTCGACAAGGACTGTTCTTCTACATTTCTGTGAAAGTTTGCATGCATTTTCTTGTAGAGTAGCTGTTGGCGGAATTTTTCTACCTCTGCTTTCTTTACTTCGGCTTTTAGAAGTGAAGCATCTGGATGGAGTAATGCACTTTCCTCACTTCTGATGTTAAAATGCAGGCCAAGGGTCTCGGCCGCCTGTTGCGCGGCTTTGTAAAGGAACGCACCTTTGCCAATCATTTCGTGTTTCCTAACCATTTTTAGGAGAGGATCTCTGCCATTTGAAGCGATGTAAGTTGTACTTAAAACAATTCGGTTTTGAACATATCAGAGATTCAGAAGTCTGCATCCGCCTTGACGGCGTGAGATGTGTAATCGCGGAACGGACGAATTGATATGCAAGCTCTTATGCATATGCATGATCTTACGTGTGGCGATATCAAGGGCCATAAGCTCATTCTACGTCCAATGAACCATCCCAAACGAGTAGAGTAGAACCGGGACGGCAAGCATGTTAGTCGCAGATAACAATCGTGCGTCGCATTTTACTCGCACGCGGTGAGTCTCACGTCGTGCGTGCATAAATGCTGCGTTCTCGACACATTTATAGGGCAGAACTTTATTTTTTTAGTATCTTCCTAAACAATAATTTTTTAACATTACAGAAGAAAAGATATGGGAAGTCCAAAGTGGATTTATGCCAGGAAGATCATGTACAGATCAGATATTTAGCTTAACCCTTCGATGGCACAATGGGGTCAAAATGACCCCAGGCATGTTAAAACTTATTTAAGTCCCTTCAACATTTAAAAATAGTACTTATACGGTTATTAAAAATAAAAAATAAAGTTATTAATTTTTTCGTGAAAAATGTCACTTTTCGCTATTGTTTAACTTTTACAATCTTTTTTTCATATTTAAAATAAATTTTGAACTAAATAACTCACAGAATTCTTTGAAGTAACTCTCCAAGAGTGTGTAAAAAATTCAGCTACTCAAAATAATGAATTGGCGCTTTGCGGGAAGCCTTTTTCGCTTGGGGCCATCGAAGGGTTAAGGGTCCTGGAAATCGAGTGTAAATCGCAAAAAATGGATTCAGGGAAAACGGCGAAGCCATTTTGTCTGATTTTTTGTATAAATAATCTAAAGGGTATAAAGACTGGGGGTACATCGCTTTTTTTCGAGAAGAAATACATTTTTCATGTAACAATTAAAAGAACAAAATTTTCCTCGGCTTCATTCAGGGGCGAATTAACATACCATATCCAAAAACTAGGGGCCCCTGCCCAAATGAGTGGGTGACTTCCCAAAAGGCTGGGTGGGTGTCAGTGGTTGGGGGTGGATAATATCATGAAATGCAGACTTTAAGTAAAATCAAACTGTAAACAATATAATATCTTATAATCACTTCGCCCCCGAATTCTTGCTTGCAATATTCACGCCGAATCAGTGTGACTGTACAATTTTCGGCAACTTACTCCGAAAGTAGTACCTTGTACATTACATGACAATTTGTAAGCTCTCTATGTATAAAAATGAAGATTTTACTGAGATGATTTTTCAACTACAATTATAAATTTTGAAGTGGGAGTCAATTTTTCAGCTAAAAGAATAAATAAATTTTCAAAGAAAAACAATGATTTTTTAAGAAAATAGTTATATTTTCAACCAACTAGATGAATTTTCAAGTAAAGTGAAGAATCCTCATAAGAAATTACTTTTTAACCAAATTGTTGAATTTGCAAGAAAGTAGAATATTTTTAAGCAACAGAGATGAATTTATGAGCAACGAAACAGTTGAAGACTTGTCCAACCAAAAAGGACACTTTTTTAAAAATTGTTCACTTTTCTAAAGAAAGTAGATTAAGTTTTGACAAAACAGTGAAAGTTTCAATACAAAATATTAATTTTTAAAGAATAAGAATTATTTTATACTGAAAAATACGAATTTTCAACGTAATAATTTAAGTTTAAACTGAAAATGATTAATTTTTCAGAAAATATTTCAATTTTCTAGCAAAGAGATGAATTGTAAGCAAAAATTATGCATCTTCAGCCAAAAATTTAATGTTTAACAAAGTAGTTCATCCTTTTTGTACAAGCTGTCAGGTAAAACAAAACGGAGCGCTAGACTTATATAACCGGTTATTGCAGACAGCCCCTGAGTTGTACAAACATGCAAAGTTTATGTACAATACGAATAAATCTGTTATTTTTTGGAGGAAATTGGGCGACACAGATACTTGATATCTTGAACGCTTGTATAATCTTCCTTTTTATACAGAGAGCTTGTATATTGTCATTTAATTTTAATGTCCAAGGTACTATTTTCGGAGTAAGTTGCCGAAAATTGTACAGTTACACTGATTCGGCGTGAATATTGCATGCATGAATACGGGGGCGAATTCATTATAAAATATTATTAGTTTACAGTTTGATTTTACATAAAGTCTGCATTTCATGATATTAATCACCCCCAACCATTTACACTCACCCAACCTTTTGGGAATTTACCCACTCATTTGGGCAGCCCTGGCGGATCGAACGAACGGAACGGATACGCTACAGCGTATCCTTATAGTATCCACATCGTATCCTCTCCGTATCATGCCAGAAAAACTCATTAAAAAAGAAAGATTAACATTTCACTTGTTGAAATTCGGATTCTACGTGAAATTTTGAGTTAAAAGGTCAC
>CAKNYM010004058.1:0-12893 GCA_932195095.1 Andricus curvator | reverse complement strand
GATGATTGTACAATTTTATTTTTCGATGCATATGATAATAAAATGTTTGAGGAGAAAACAAAGTTGAATCTAGTTCTTAACCCCTGGTGCGAAAGTCACTTTTTTGCGCGCGTCAGTGCGCACCGTTGAATTGTTACCTGATTCGAAGGATTTGTTACAGTGTTCTCTATATCTTCGCGTACAGAATATACCGCTGTGAGGATTTCCACTGAAACATGTTTGCTATTGCCATTAATTTCAATTTTAAAAACACGAGCGGAAATACCCTCAATCACTTTGTGCGGGCCAGTATGCGGACGCTGTAACGATTTTTTTACACCACCAACGCGTACAAATAAATGTGAGCATGAATCTAGCTGTTTGTCGCAAAATACACGATTCTTGTATCTATGATCTACGGGAACAGGTTTTACTTTTCGCATATGCCCTCTAAATTCCTTTAAGAAAACCTGCGGGTCGGGCGTAAAATCTTCGGGTGTTACGAATTCGCCCGGGATTCTGAGAGTTTTGCCGTAAACGTATTCGGCTGGCGACGCGTCAGTGTCTAATCACACATGAATTATTAGACCTAATAATACAGTGGATAATACTCGAGTTCAATTCTGATCTGCGTGACACATAATTGCAACTTTGAAAGTTCTGTGCCAGCGTTCGATCATTCCGTTGGAAGCAGGGATAAGCTGTGGTTCTGACCCTTTGACAACCTATTAGTTGCAATAGAGCTTGAAAAAGTTGGGACTCGAATTGCGCGCCCTGATCGGTCGTTAAAGATTGTGGACCTCCGAATCGAGGGATCCAAGTATCGAAAAATGCCCTGGTCACCGTGTTGGCCTCCACATTTTTTAAGGGGATTGCCTCGGGCCATCACGGAAAACGATCAGTGTTAGCCAGTATTTGAAACCATTGGACTCGAGTAAAGGCCCCAGTATGTCCATATGGACGTGGCCAAAATGGCTTTCCGGTGCAACGAACTGCGCTGGTTTTAATTTCACGTGACGAACAATTTCAGATTGTTGCCAATGTAAGCATTCCTTACACCACTTGGTAACGTCGCGATGAAGATTGGGCCACACGTAACGTTGGCAGATCACTCGATCAGTGACTTTTGCACTGGAGTGCGCGGGATTGTGAAAAAGATCAAAAACGTGCTTATGAAACGATTTCGGTATGTACGGACGGATCGATTTACTGGTAATTTTGCAAAATATGGCCGTGTGAGCTGGGCCCCACAATATTTTTTCAATTTTCAGCGACAAATCGAGAGACTCAAGTATACAATTTAGCTCGTCGTCAAGTTCTTGTTGCCGCGCGAGTTCCCCCAGATCGACATCAACGGGTAACCGAATTGATTCGATTCGAGAAAGGGAGTCAGCTGCAACATTGTCCTTCCCTGGAGTGAATTTAATGCTAGTCGTGAACTGCGCTATAAACGAGAGCTGGTTTACCTGCCTGGGAGAAGCTTTGTCGGATCGTTGCATAAAGGCATAAATCAATGGTTTATGATCCATGATAATGTCGAAACTTCTCCCCTCCACGAAGTGTTTGACTAATTTGTCGCTTCGTACATGGCGGTTAGCTCCGGTCATACGCACTGTGTGTCAGCTGACAGGATGAAAGTTCCTTCGAGAAAAATGCAAGTGGCCTCCAGGAGGAGTCTTGAAATTTTTGCTCCAGGGCGACACCCATTGCGAAGTTAGAGGCATCGGAAACTATACGGGTCTCAGCACTTTCGAAAGAGTGCAGGAGAAGAGTGGCATTTGCGAGGTCGTTTTGAACCTGATGAAATGCCGCCTTGGCCTCAGGAGTCCACTTGATTTCCCGCTTGTCAACTTTTTTTCTCGACTTTGCAAGAATTAGATAAGTGGTGCTTAAATCCTTGCCGAATTTGGTAAATGACAACGGTAAAATTAGCTAGACCCAGGAAACGAAGTAAATCTATAACGGTTTTATGTTTTTTGGGTATTCTGGAATAACTATGTACGAGAACATGAAGTCTAGGTCACCTAGCGCGCGGTGTACGTAGCGCTGAAAGGTCTGACCAGCCTTGGGAAGACTAAAGGTCATGTAGAGATACTCGTACAGACCGAAAAGAGTTATTACAGCTGTTTTAGCAACATCTTCCGGAGCTAATGCAATTTTTTGATAGAATTTTCGAAGATCTAATTTGGAAAAAAGCTTTTTTCCATTTAAATTAACGGAAAAATTCTGGATATTAGGTAGCGGATATTTGTCGGGAAAGGTAGCCGCGTTTAATTTCCGATAATCCCCACAGACTCTCCAGACACCCTCTTTTTTCGCGACTAAATGAATCGGACTGGCCCAAGGACTACTGGCAGTTCTACATATACCTAGCTCGACCAGACGTTGGAATTCAGCCTTGCCTATTTTTAATTTTTCAGGGGGCAAACGACGTGGACGTTATGCGACCGGCTGACCTTCACTTATGATGTGATGGTAAACGTCTGTGATTTTACTTTTCGACTATTGTTCTAAGCCCACGATTCCGGGAAATTCCGAAAGGCTTTTCGCAAAATTCGAATTTGGATTTATATAACTTATTGATAAGAACGAGATGGGGACAGACCTGACAGTACCGGGAGCGAAAGACTTTGTTTCTGAATCGATTAATCTTCGATAGGCTAGAGCTGGAAATAAATGGTAATGAGCGAGAAGGTTGGGCCCGATGATAAGGCTCTCAACATCCGCGATAACGAAATTCCAAGTCAGTGGTCGAAAACCAAAGTGTAATGTGCGGCAATCACTGCCGTAAGTGTTGATTTGGTTACCATTTACCGCGTATAATTTAAAATCGCTCAATATGCGTTCAGTTACTGTTGATACCGGTATTACGGAGACTTGGGCTCTTGTGACAATTAAAAATGTCTGACCCGTTACACGTTCAAAAAGGTGGAGACGTTGAGAAAAATGTTGACCCCCACATCCCGTCTCCGAGAGGGAAGGTTGATCTATTTCCCCTTTTTATTTGAAAATGCGTTGGATGGCCAGGAGCAAGGCTTTTCTGTCGTGCCGTGATATGAACTCGCCTTGGGCCCGAAAGTTTTGTGTTTCCAGCAAAGGCCGGATCTATCTCTGCTCTTATTTCGAACGCGACACCTACCAGAATTGGACCGAGCACTATTCATTCGCTTTTTAATATCATCGACTACATTTTTTATTTTCGCTAACTCCCCAGCTAATTGGTCGATTTTACTTTGCACGTTCTGATCAAACCCAGACGCGACGGTCGTCGATACAGGGTTTATGAATTTACTAGACACGTTAGGGTACTCATATAATAAATCAGCGGGATTGGCTAGTTGGTTTATATCCGAGATATTCGACAAAATTAACAATGGTCTAAGTTCGACCGGCATCATTTCGATGAAAATTGATTTTAAAACTGTGTCATCACAATGACTTTCTTGATTTAAACCGCGCAGTCGATACAAAATCTGTGACGGTTTGCCGTCAATATTAACCTGTCGGTTTAACAATTCTCGCAACCTTTTTTCGAGTAACACGCCGTATGTTTTAATTAATCATTCTTAAATTTTTGTATATTTATCAACCGCGCTTAAGTCGGAAATTATGTCCGAGCAATATGAGGCAGTTTCGCCGCTTAACCGAGCTATTACGTGACTAGCTTTTGTAACTTCGATGCTTATTCCCAAACTTTCAAATTCTGCTTCAACCTGCATGATATTATATTATGCACCTAGGGGGAGAAAAAGTGCCTCCCCCCTTGGCGCATACGATATTTTATTCACATCAGACGGCACTTTTCAGTCCCTAGGGAGTAAAACGTCTTTTTACTTCCTAGGGACTGAAAAGTGACATCAGAGGTGAATAAATCAAATTTCTGGGTGATCGGCATAAATATCTGGAAATCTAAGAACGCACCAGGAACACACAAGGTCCTAACTTGAAAATTTTCATTAAAAAAAAGTAAGAGAAACTCACGAAACTTCAAAACTCCGGAGAACAACAAATTGACACGTCCGCTCCGATCAACGTTACCAATACGTTTAGTATATATCGACTGTCACGAAGAATAAGTCACTAACAAAGTTTTCCGAAAACAAAGCGCATTGAGTAAATGTTTCTTCTCTAGAATGTTGCAACACGGTCTTGTAATCTCAGGCTGTTTTATCGACATGCTTTGCTCTATAGTGATGGAGCTTGCGCTTAATGCGTAATAATCTGAAAGTTAGTAGTACAAAGGGTGCGAAGATTCTTTTCGAATCATTGGTCCACATCGTCGGCATATTGACGATTATAGATTTTATGTTAGGGTAATTTTAAAGACAAAATTGATTAAATGATCATTTTGCTCTCCTATATATTGACACTTTGTGGTTAAAAAATTATTCTCTATAGTAATTTTTCCTATGAATTTAATGAAAAAAAAATAGAAAAAAAATCAAAATGTAACCAATTTTCAATTTTTTTCCAAAAGATTTACAATTTTGAAAGATCTCTATATCGCGCGTGCCATATAGTTAATACTAAAAAACAATGATGTTCTAACTTTTATGTGAATTGAAATATTTGATGATGTTACTTTAAAATATTTTTTTAAACAACGGAGTTGAAAGTCATGCGAATATATTTTGAGGATAATAAATTTTTATATTCAATAACAATTTTGAAGTCACAAAATGTAAATTTACTCATTTTATTGTATTTAAAAAAAAATATTGGTGCTATACAGAACGTGAAATATGAAAAAAACCTTCATTTTCTGGCTGATAAGTATTTTAAGCATATAACTGTATTTCCCTGAAATAAACGCAACAATTTAAAAGTTTATAAATTTTTGAATATTAAAATAAAGTTTTAGGCTTAAAAATTTTAAACCACGAGACAAAATTTTTTATTCAAACTAGTTGGAAAAGAAAATTTGAATGTTTTTTTCCCGAGATTGTATTTATTTTGTGTTTGTTTAAATATATTAAATTCCTTGCAAAAAAGTATTAGTGAGATAAATTGTTCAACCCTTATATACTCTGATAATATATTTTATATAGCCTTCACTTCATTCCTTCTTTCTTGAAGTATTTTTTTATTTTGCTTTGCATTTCCTGTTAAGAAATTTATGTATTAAACAAAAATTAGAATACTTTCGTTTTGTTAATTTACTAGTACCTGTATAAGTTGTATATTATACCCTTAAGTAGTAGATTATTATGTACCTCACAAACAAATATATCACTGATTAAAATTGCAAGATACATACCGTCATTTTGCAGATAATCTTAATTTTTTTAGTTTGACTGGAATAACAAAATACATTTCTCAAGGTCATAAATAATGTACATAATTTTTAATATTGTCATTTTTTTATTGTTTTCGTAACCCACAAAATACAAATTTTCAAAGCAGGTAGTTTTCTAATCTTCTTTAGTTTTTATCAATCTATCTTGTTGTCAAACTTGTAGTTTGACAGCAGAAGATTATTTTCATATCCATAAAAATAATTACTCTGCATGGTTCGGTTGAAATAACTTCAACCCATAAAGATGCGAACACCAATAGTGTTTTTCTTGATTCACTTGCATATGGGATATCTTACAACTATCTTTCGATGAAAAACCGTTTTTCATGAAAACGAAACGAGATATGGAAATGTCACAAGAGCAAAATTGTTCAGTGAAAAAATGTCTACAAAAATACACCCTTACTATTCTTTAAACTCGCTCTCTTTATTTGGAAAACTTGATTTTTCTATTTTGAGAGATCAAAATGGAAGTTTTCACAGCTTTATTCGACAGAAAAGATTAGAACAGGTAAGATATGATTTGAATAACTCTAGGATAGTTTTTTCTTTCTAAAAATAGACAGAAATAAACATTAAAATTTTTTAAGGTAAAAGAGTTATACCTGGGTTATCAAATCATTTTTACTTCTTAAAATCAAAAAATAAAGTTTCTTATAAAAACGGAGTTCAAAAAATAGTAATGCGGTCTTTTTATAGCAACTTGTCGGCGGAACAAGTTTGCTTTCTGGACTTTTATTGCTATCTCGCTTCGTTTGCGAGAACAACGGGAAATTACAATTTTTCTAAATTCAAAATTGATTTTGTAAAAAACGGCATCAGTGAAGATTCTCGGTGATGCCACTTTTGGGATAAAGTCGTTTTAATCGAACCGTATTTGACTTATCACTCAATGAAGCTGTAATGCATTTTATTTGCAAAGATATAAATAAATTAAGAATCACGAAAATGAGAGGCTCTTAAAAAATAGTAAATTGGAGAAAAAGAACACTATATATCATTCATATAATGCATATCCAACGAATACAAACAAAAATGTCCATTAAATTAAAATGGCTTTGGTATTTACTTACAAGTAGGCTTATTGAAGACTACTTTTATAAACTACACCATAAACTTTGAACTAAATATAGTAGAACTCCACTTTTATAAACAAAAACCATGTTAACTCGAGTTTTACAATACAATACCTTCACAACTTATATCAAGCTGAAAACTGAAATAATACCAACACTTTTATACATCAAAACAGGTTAATGATGCTCAAATTTTATAAGATCCATTATCATAGTATTAATCTCATTAAACAGTCAAATAATTCTACGACACGATTTATAAAAAAATCTTTGTGGATAGATATGATGACAATTAACCATAACAAATACATCATAAATAGTAATTGCAGCTTCTTAACTCTTCTACTGCACATTTTTTGGAAGAGTGATCGGTCATTTAAATCTTTGTATTTAATTAATACCTACGTTGAAGCAAGGAAATTATAATTAACGAACAGCTGGCACTTTTCGTTAAAACTGAAGGTTTCTCGAAAAAATTTTCCAATTTTTTTTAAACACAAGCAGTTGAAGTTGTTTAACACAGAAAAATTAAGAGTACATCATCTTAGGATACATCACAGAGACAAGATCTTAAAGGTGAACCTTAAGAAATAAAAAGTTTATAAATTTAAAAAACGATCTTAGCAATCCAACATACATCGCTTTTGGTCTTCTTCATAAATAAATACTAAGTTAAAAATTTTTTAAACGATTTTAGCAATTCAAGATACATTTTCGCCGTTTTTGATCCCCCTTTCGTCTTTATCATTCGGTACCAATGAATGATAGAAGGTATGATATTTGGACGGGATAGTTCCAGATCGGCACAATGCTAACAAGTCATTGACTTTTGCTGCATGCACGGAAATTCAGAAATTATATGCTTTCTGCAATTTTAAGGTTTTTAGATTAACTTTCCGTCCAGACGTGTTCATGTACATCGAGCGTTGATTGTCCTCAAAATCGTATCTAAACTTTACCACTGAAGGGTTTTTGGAGCTAACGGTGAGCTCACGAACTTTAGACCATGACATCTTTTCTCCTTGTTCATCCTCTAACCAATTTTGTTCGTTTGTCGTAGCTTTAACATCAAGAACCTATCCTTGCGTTAATTCTGTTACTACGTAAGGATGCTTTTCAGTTCTAGCATTTAGAATTATATGGCACCATTCTTCCTGGGAATAAATGTCTTGTCGGTGACTATTGGGTTCAATCGCAGCATGAACTGAATCGACTTCGTTTTGGGTGTGCCTCTTTTCCAGAAAGCGGTGAATAATTTTCACATCAAATTGGACTGCAGCGTTCAAATAAGTTCCAAACACGAACCTATTTCGATTTTGAGATCCGCAGTTGTCAGAGTAAAACATAAATTCATGAATTCCCATTTTATTCATGTTCTCAATGAAAAGCAATAAGCAAATGCCGACCTCAGCAGATCCTCTTTTTTCAATCGTTTCGTTCCATACATAGCGAAATCCGTCATAGCGAGCGCAATCGAAGATTGTAAAATTATAGGCTGAAAGGGCTCTCTTACAGAAAAATGCCGAACTCTGGCCTTGAGGAACATTTACGATTTTGTGCAAATCAAAACACGCCATGCACATGTTTGCATTCGCTTTTGCTTCCTGTTTGTCGTTTTCTTTATAAGATCGAGCGAGGGTTTTGTTTTTACATGTTGTTCGAAACTTTCCCTCAGCCTTTCTTTTTCGTTTTCTGTGGCATTATCCCAGGTAACGCAAACGTCGCATTGATCCTTCTCATGTTTGTGAAAACTAATATTAAAATCTGTGTTGAAAATGTCACGATACTGACTTTTCGTTGCGAGCGGAGTAGCCTTTTCTTCTTCTGTTTTTTCCTTAAATTGCCACCATTCAACATAGAGATTGTACATTTTTGAAACAGATAGTCCATCTCGAAGATACACGCGTTGGCTATTTTGTCTATTGTAGTGAGATGGAACTCGGTTAAACATACCAATATGTTCCCTCACAGCAGTCCTCATTTTAGCCGCTTTTTCTTGAACTACTTTGGAGCGTTTGGAATGCTTTCCCCTCTTATCAGGAGATATCAATCCTTCTGAATATAGCTTTTTAAGCGCTGTTCGAACCCATCCATGTCGCCTGCTGCTCCAGTGAGTTGTGGAACACTTAACATTGGTTACATTAATGTGTCTGATAAGGAAATTCCACTTTCGTGTTTCGTCTCCTAAATTCCAGAAATGATCAAAAACCTTTTGTCTTTCTTCCTGCGTTATGGGATTTTGACACTTCTGCTGACAATCACATGAGCAACGCAGGCCGATTTTTTTCTCAGAGACAAGCTTCTTTGAGCAATTGACGTATGCGTGTCCTTTGTTTTTGGCACCTTTAGCTGTGTTTTCCAGCCACTTTTCCGGTTGCTTATGATGCTCTCGCGCAGGGGCTTCCTGCGGCGTTTTTCTTGAAACTTTAATTTCCAGAGGTACAGTTCGTTCCTGTTGCCTCTCTGCAGAATGAGTGATGCTTCTGTAAGAGAAAATTTGGAATTTTATTTAAAATGTATCATGAACACGGACATTTACTGGCTACAATAATTACATATTTACGAGCATTGCTGACCTTTCTGTGAAGTCGACATTAGACACAATATCCAATTCTTGTTCACCCTGTGGAATATTGAAAAATTCAGATGGGAACGTGAATTTATCATCGATATCTGGTGAAATTCGAGGCGGAATCAAAGGTTGAGCAAGTTCCTCATTATCTGTCTCGGTGTCCTCAATATCGTTTAGGCCTTAAAAAAAGAAAAATATTTAGCAAAAAAATCCGGCTTATAATGTTTGACGTGAAGGGTCTCCGGGCAAACGGGCGTGAGTGCCAAATTTGAGAAATTGGGTTTATTGGCTTAAAATAATTGTTTTGACCTAACTGATATCCCTGTGAAAGATTATAGTCCAGTTCCATTTAGAAGTGGGTCAAAATCCATATTTGGTAATTCAAAACAAAAAAGTAATTACTTGTTGCAAATCTTTCTCAGTCAAAATCGGCGTTTTTTGGGACGTGCCGTTCCTTTCACAAAAGAGATACATTTTTGTGTCTTCTGTAAAATTCGCATTTTGGCATATATGCCCTTTTGCCCGGCGACCCTTCATATGCTTTTAGAAAATGTATGTAGATTTTGGGATGAATGTTCAAAAAATGCGACTCTCACTAGACATTGTTTTAATGAATTATTTTAAAGGAAACTGATATGTTTTTAGAAAACTGAAATTCGTAACTGCACAATCTGGTTTTTAAATTTGAATTTTTCATACATAAAGCACCTTTTCTTGCATTTTTTTAAGGAAGAAAGAAATATATTATATTCTTCGTAAATATCCGTTGCTTCGCTGAAAATATTACACTTTTATTATTTTTAATGATAAATTATGACGAAGCAATTAAAAATCAAAGTCAGATTGAGTGCGAAATCTGTTGCTTGTTGTTTATTTTGGATTCTGATATACGAAACTCTGTCAACAGTTAGTTAGTTCTACACCTATTTCTTCATCTTTTTTTTTTGACATTCATTAATCGTTGTGTCAACTTTATTTCATTGATGGTTTAACATTGATTCATGTTTGATAAAACATTGATTCATATTGGTTCACCGTTGGTCTGAAATTGATTCATCGTTGTATCAACTCTAGTTTATCGTTGGTTTAAGATTGATTTATCGTTGGTCCAACATTAATTCAACATTGGTTCATTGTTGGTTTAACATTGATTTATCATTGGCTTAACATCGATTCATCGTAAGTTCAACATTGCTCCAGCGTTGATTCAACATCACAGAAAGTTGATTCAACATTGCTTAGGGTTAGTTCAACATTGCACAAAGTTGATTCCACTTTGCACAAAGTTGATTACACATTTGACTTATCTATCCAACTGTTGTGTGAACCACTTTACAAATATTTTGTTGCCAAATTTCTTGGTTACTTATTCCACAAGGTATATGTCTGGAAGTTCAACTTTAAGAAGTTCTTGTTCATAGGATCCGCTAGCGACGGGTTGTTCTTGACAGTTTTTAAGCCTGTACGTCATAACTTGATCTATAGTGAATATCTCTGTTGTCAATTTGGGAATGTATCCTTGCTCAAAAACATGCTTATGCTTGCTGATTCGAACTTTGTCACCAACTTTGAACTTTGGCCTTCCTTTGGGTATGTCTATCCACTTATATTTGGCTCTCAAGCCTAATTGTGATCACATCTTATTCTTTAGCGTGCGATCAAATCTTTCACAGATTGACGCCTTTAGATTACTATGCGTCGCGCAGAGAATAATGTCGTATACTTGCATACGATTTTTCAAATGTGAATTATAAAATTCTTTGCCCTTATCAGTGTGTTGGTTTTCTGGTAGACGACCATGCACAAGTATAGATTGCATTGCCGAAGTGACATCTGGTCCACTCTCGCTTCCAACAGGAACAGCCCAGGCGTACTTGGAGAAAATATCTATAACGGTAATAAATACTTACAGTAATTATTTTCACGGACATAGGGTATATTTTCGAGCAAATCTGCCTGCCACGTCTCATCTATACCACGCATTTGAACGCGACGACGTGGAGAATTCTTTCTAGCAGGTTCATGCAGTTCTACGACTAGTGCTACTTTTTCGTTATCCATGTATTAGTGCGTTTAATCGAGCGTCCAATTTGCAATGAGTTTAGTGCTACGGACTAAAAACTCTGGTTGGGTGTCAATCTGCAGGTTTCTCAGTTTCTCATTGATTTATTCTAAAAGTATACACATCATCAAATTATTGTCAATCTCTGTTTGCATACATGATGTGACTTGATACACTGTGCGTATCTCGCTTTGTACAATGCGCTGTGTAAGTCCCAAATAGACGGCGTCGTATTGTTCTTTGGCCTCACTAACGTTACAAACTCTCTTTCCGTCTACGTCGAAATGGCCGTCAGAGGTGATCTTGAACCCAACACCAGGAGGCCTTCTATCGACCCTGCATTTCTCCTCTTTTGTCCAATGACTTCAAACGCGTCATCTAGCCTCGTTGATATTGGCTTGTACGTATTTCGTTTTTTACCACCGAACAACTCCTCAAAAAAGCTCTTCTGAGGAATAAAGGACAACCCCCAATCCTTCATAGACCTACTTCCGGCCAAATTAAAATCCTAGATGTGACTACTTTCTAGGTTAAATTTTTGATTCGGCTCCATGTTGCTTCCACGAGTAGCTAGGGAAGTATCAGCCCGCCCCTGCAGAGCCCCGCATGCGGGGGCAAGGTCTCCATACTCTAGGAGGCGACCAGGTATCCTAGAGACACCGTTCAGAACACCACACCCTGGTGCCATTGAGCCACTCATACGGTCGTTAACGCCTTAGCTTGGGAGTTATTCCTTCGTGACTGTCACTGGATCATTGTCCGCGACTGCTTATTGAGTTGTGTTACCGTATTCAGCGGAAACCGTCGGTACAGGGCCCCCTATCCGCAACCCAGGGACGCGCCCAGTAGCCTGCTCAAAGGCGCCGGGATATTGATGTATTGAATTCTCAATTTTTAATGATATCATTTCCACTACATAATTTATATTTATAGAAAGATAAAACAGTTCACAGTTTGTGAATGCAGCTGAAAAAGCAATGAAATGAAGTAGTGATGCAAAAGTGGACATCAATTCTGCAATCAGAGGTGCACAGGAAGCTGTTAAAAGCACAGTATATCACCTAATTATTACGATGTTTTTAGATTTTTTTTCCTAGACTTGCCCTAGTGTCAAACTTGGGGCAAAAATGTAGGAACATTTAAAAAATGTGTGAATACTTACAAAATTTCTTTTAAAATAACTAATTATCACATTTTAATAAATTTCAGTATTATTTATGAAAATATTATTGTTTAAAATTTTTCAAAGTATGTAGTGAGTACAATCGTTGTTTGAACATTTGCGAAATTTGTGCACCAAGTTCAACCCTAGGTTAGAATCTAGGAAGAAAATTCTAATAATATCTTAATAATAAAACAAAATACTACAGGGACTTGCCTATAAAATAAGCCAAAGAACTATGAAAGATGTTGATTATTTTCAAAGATATTTGAATTTTTCTAAAACATTGAAATTTGACGTCTTTTTGCAATATCTTTTTATTAAATTGACATTTTGCCTTCAACTTGAGCTTATTAGACGCAGAGTATTATTAATTATGGTTATATTATGAAAAAAATGAGGAACTCTAACCGCTAAAAAACACGCGTAATTTCCGCTGGTGCTGTACACAAAATTATTTTCAAATTTAAATTTTTAAAGTGTTTTTAATTAGTACTCCATTCTAAACAAAATTTTTAAATTAGTAAGAGTAAACGTTTATTTTTCAGCCTGCTGGCTTTAAAAAAGTTACTTGCTTACACTTCCATTTTTTTTACAGAATTTTCTCAAAACTTAACCTTAAAAACTATTAGGAGATTTGGGTTGATTTTTGTTTTCAAAAATTCACACCTAAACGAAAGACTTCAAATACATGTAATAAAGTCTTGAAATATTTAATGATTATGTCTTACAGGAATGTATATGGG
>CAKNYM010004046.1:0-12461 GCA_932195095.1 Andricus curvator | reverse complement strand
CGACTTAAATACTTCTTTTCTCCCCTTTTCAGATAGTTGGAAAAAAAGCTTTCTGATTGTAGGATTTATTATAAAGATACGGAAATATACGCTGGAGTAAAGGAATTACCTTCTTCATTTTAAATCAAATACAACTTTAGTAATTTTTATCTGAAGAACATTGAACATAACATATGGTCGTTGCGAACTCTTGGGTTTCTATTATGCGATGAACAGAAACGAGCGTGAAGCGCGAGGTTCACATGATGATCAAAACAAATATCGATCGCGAAGCGCGAGTGTCTTGATGAGAATGTGTTCCTTAAGGTCGATAGAACCTTAAGTAAATTAGTTCTTCTTTTTATGTAAAACTGACATAATTAAACCAGAAGCAGGTCATAACGATGAAGCTTACTAAGAGAGTATTAGCCCGCGAAGCGCGCAATAGTGAGCACACGAAGTGTGAAAACATAGACGACAAATGTGTCCGAGCGCGCAGCGCGAAATGAATACCCAATCGAGCGCGAAGCGCGAGATCCAACAGCTGCGCGCCCTAGGCGCGCTGAAACTTGCGAGCCGCGCGCGAAGCGCGAGGATGAGAATGTGCCCGCGTCGTTTGGAATTTAACAATTTATAAATTTTCAATTATACTTGAAAATTGAGAGTTTACCATGAAAATTCAGAACTTCAAAATTGTAACCATTACAAATTAAAAAAATTATTCTAAAATCTGCTCATTTTGAAGGCTTGATTTTGAGAAATTATTGCTTTAATTTTTCATTGTTTTAAATCTATTCTCGAGGCATTTCATTCAAAAATTTTCAATTACAAATCCTTGAAAATAAAAAGTATGCAACTATCAAGTCTTTCAATTTGATACTCTGCGGTTTCGAAGAATTCAAGAACCTAGAAAATTTTGTACGTTTAACATTGAAACCAAACAATTTAAAATATTTAAATCTAAAATTAATAAATTTTAGGCCGACAAAAATCGAAACCAAACCATTTAGAATATCAATTCAAAATTGAAGAATTTTAAATATGTATTGGATAGACCTTTAAAGTTTAATTATTCCAAAATCTTTGAAAATGCAAGAGAAACAACTTCGTAAAGCTGCTGTCCACGGGGGTGAAGCCTCGTGATAAAAATTGGAAACAAATATTTCCAATATGGCCGCTTATGGAGCGACACGTGCGCTCATGTGAGAACTGGGGGAACTAAATCGCAAGCAGCCGTGCGGGCGGGATATTCAAATTTCAAATATAGTACTTGATAATGTTGTCAATAATTATTTTAATACCGTTTATTGATATCATTACTTACACCAATTGAAGTACACAATAAATCAATAATTGGCATTACAAATTATTGACAGCATTATTCGTAAATGGAATTCGATAAAAATTATTCTAAAAAACAATGAACGAAGATTCTGAGCATGGGTTTTTATTCGACACAAATCACTGTATGATTACTTTTTATCTTGTCGTGGATTTGAAGAAGTATCATGAAGGTTCTCGTAGGAAAAAAAACCCCTAATAAAACAGTAACACGACCCAATTTAGAGGTTATGTTACATTCCTCACAACGGGCATGGCAAATTCTAAAGTCGTGAGACCTGGTACAAGGCACATGATTTTACAGGTAATTCTTTTCAAGTTAATTGAAAAATTATCGTCAATATTTCAAGATTATGTTTATTAGAAAGTATAAGAATTTGGGTAAAAAATAGCGTCAATTTTCAACAAAATTTTCGCAAACTGAATATTTTCAGATTCACTAGAAAGGACTCCAGATCGAACTAGGCAAGAAGTCAGATTTGCTACCGAAAGTTCTTATGCTGGCTTCACCCCCGTGCTACTGCCTATCCGACGCGACGGTTCTTCGCATCTGAGCGCCAAGTGGCGCTCGGCAACTAACTTCGGAATGGTGCTAATCCGATGATTTTATTCAGTTTTACTTACCGATGAGAGTAGCAGCTATGTTTGCAGTCTTGAATACAAAATTACCTTCCTTTCCGTGCCAAGATTACTCACGGCACAAAGTGTCGGTCATAATTACCTGCATTGCATTTCGTATTTCTTTTTCAATAGTTATTCCACCTCTTTTTTTTATTCTTCTTTTCTGAAAGTAAACATATATGTACTTTGTAAAAACGATGTAAGCTGTATAATTCTGAATTTACTTCACTAGAAAATAAACATGATTATTTTATTCTCTCACGCCATGAATAATAGAAAAGAAAAGCAAGAAAAATATTTTTAATACTTAATGGAACTTGGTATTTTAAATCATGAGTCTTCTGTTAAGCGTAAAAATGCTTAATGAACTTTTTTGTGTAAGCTCGAAGTCAATCTCTGACTTCGAGCGCTTTATTTTCGTTTATGAGTACATGTCTAGAACTAAGCTCCTCAGAGAGGCGACGCTTTATATATGCTAATTACTCGTAGAGTACGGGTAATTGTCAGCTCGTAACAACCCCCTTTTTAGATTGAAGTTAGTCTCTAAGTTTTGTTTTTTATCTTTAAAGGTTTGGTTTGTTGAACTATGCTACATGTTTCGTAGTTTGACAATGATTCGGGAGTTGGTTGGGTTTGGTACGTTACAATATGGGATTGGTGAACTACTTTATTTCTATTACTGAATAATTTGATTGTTTTCGGAAAGCATCCCTTTATGCAATCGAGGATGCCTAATTTACCTAAAGTATACAGAGTTCCTAGAGCTAAAGCGGCGTAACCTAAATATTGTAACCATTCTAAACTAGTTTCTTTCCAAGTACTGAGCCTTCTGTGGCTGGAAATAGTATGCAGGATATTTTCGGTGTCGTCTAGGCTAATTCTGGCTTGCTTAAGTTCTTCGTGTGATATTTGTTTTGGAAGTTGTACTAATTTTTGTTCTAACCTGTCAATGTCTCTTTGTTCAAAATTAATCTGGTATGTTACATTTAGCCATTGCGTCATATGAGTTTCATATGATTTGTCTAATTCTAGGATATCGTAGCTGTTGTACACTTTGCATCCAAATCCTGTAAGTTTTTGGGGTTCCGAAATTTTTTCTGTTTTAACTGAATCTTCGCAACTTATGTCTAAGTCTAATGGTTTGGAGGGTACTATAATATAACCACTTATTATGGGTATGAAACTTTCCTTGTGTAACAGGTAAGGTGACTGATTACATTTGTTTTCTGAGTATCCTCTAAGTAAACTGGCTTCGCAAGATTCGCTATCTATTAACTTTACATTAGGTTGGTTTCTTCTACATATTTTATATACATCTATCTGTTTACATTTGTCAATGGTCTCTCTGTCGGTTGGCACTTAAGAGTCTCGGTATTTAATGATCATGTCATAGTCGGGGACTATTGATATGTGGACTTTATTTACTTGTATCGGGTATGTAATTAGGCCTTGGATTACTGCTACGCAGAGGGTACTGATGTCTATAATGTGCTGGTAGTTTTCTTCTTCATTGTCAAAATGGTAGCGCGTACGTTGAGTTGTCTCGAATTCTCTAATGGTTTTCTCAACATCTTTGGTGTTAAAATTTGGGGATGTACTATCCCGTGCTTTCCGTCGTTTATGGCGTTGATCGCTGTTTCAATATCCTCGTTTGTTTCATCTAATAGTATTGCTGCTAATACTAATTTTGAGTTGACAAAACTATTCTTTGTTGCAGCATTCAGTCCGAAAGTGATGTTTCTTATAAACTGCCTGTCGGTATTCTCTTTGGCAGCTATCCATTTCTGGTCCCTTGACGAGGAGTCTAAGATTAATTTAAGTATTTTTGTGTGATTTGACAGGATGCTAGCTATGTTTTTGTTATCTGTATAAATTGTGTCAAATTCGGTGTTAATTTGTTTCATGTCGGATTCGCTCAATGTTCCGAACAGAGTTTTGGATATATCACCCACAGAATTCGCTAATCCTCTTTTTTGACGTTGTTTGCCTAATAACTTGTGTAGGATATTGTTTTTACTAGCTGGTCTATTGTAGCGACTCCTACCCAATTCGACCTCATAATAATGTGTGCATTTCTTGTTGCAGGCTAGTTCTACCATAGTAATGGTGGTGTCGATGGCTTTAACCCGGTTTTCGGTGGATATCATATTGATAGCTATAACCATTTTCCACTTTTCATGAAACAAGTGTACTTTAGAGATTTCCTCGATGTAGCTGTTTCCTTGAATTTTCTCGATGGTTTAGTTAGCACTGATGATCGCTGCTAGGGCCAGCAGCATGGTCCAGAAGGGTGTCATTATCGTCTGTGAAATAGGGTATTGTCTGATTGATATGAATTCGGATAATATTGTCCTTATTTCTTATTCGTAAATTATTATTGTCTAAGTAGTCAATAACTTCAAAAGGGCCTTTCCAAGAGGGGTCTAGTTTGTTACACTTTGTATTGTTAATGATTTTTACTGTGTCTCCTGGTTTGTATAGGGGGTGTTTGTGAGTAATATTTTGGTCGAGTCTTTTCTCTGTTTTTTCTATTTCTATTCTTTCTCTAGCCCTACGTAGGTTTTCTTCGTGTTTCTTTTTCCACTTTCTCACTAGTTCCAGTATACGTCAGGGTTGGCGAACACGCTACCGATGATGGTATGTTAGCTTCTCTTCCAAAAATAAGTTCAAAGGGTGAAAATCCTGTTGTTTTGTTCTTCATTATGTTGATTGCAAATTTAATAAATTTCAAATTGTCATCCCATTCATTGTTTCTTTCTGAGATGCTTGTTTTGATTAGTTTCCCTAGGGTGGAGTGCATTCTTTCAATGTCTCCGTTAGACTGCGGATGAAAAGCTGTTGTCTTCACATGCGTGATTTGTAATGCTTCTTCAAACTGTTGCATCATTTCTGATAGAAAGTTTTGTCCCTGGTCTGTTAGGATTGTTTTGGGTGCTCCGTAGATGTAGATGTAGTGATCGAGCAGCCCTTCTATTATTGAACTAGTTGTCTCGTTAGCCATCGGGATTAACACCGTGTAGCGGGTTAATCTATCTTGTAGGCTCAGAATATATTTGTTACCTTTTACTGTTTCGAGTAATGGGCCGTATATATCTAGGGCTTTTTTTCAATAGGTTTCAGAGGAATGTCTGGTATAATTCCCTCAGCTTGGTTCTTTATTCTTGTGGTTATTTGGAGTTGACAGATGGGGCATGTTTTGACGTACTTTTTAATGTCTTCATCCATACCTATCCATTGTCCTATTTTGTCCTCGTTACTCTCTACTGATTCGCACATTCTTCTGACTGGGATTTAAATTTTTTCTTGTAGTATTTCGTCCTTGATGATAGTGGGGCGTTTAACTGGTGCACCCAAAATTTCTGTATCTGATAGCTCATCGTCGGTAGTTAAATCTATTCCGTCTAGCGCTTGTTGTAGAATGTCGCTGGTGTGGATAGGGAAATGGTCTGGATAAGCAGTCTGCTACTTTGTTCTCCTTTTCTTTAACATATTCTATTTCGTACTTATATTCCTCTAGCCGTAATCGCCATCGTAAGAGTCGCGAGCTAGGGTCTTTCACATTGTGTAACCAAATGAGTGCTTTGTGATCAGTTTGGATTTTGAACTTGTTGCCTAACAAGTATTGACGTAACCTTTTCATTGTCCATACTATAGCTAAGAGTTCTTTTTCTGAGGTGCTGTAATTTTCATCTGCTTTATTGAGGGTTCTGCTAATAAATAAGCAAGGATGTCCGGCCTGGGATAGCACTGCGCCTAATCCTTGATTCGATGTGTCGGTTGTTAGAGTGAATCCTTCTTTAAAATCGGGGAATCTTAATACTGGTGATGTTGTTAATGCATTTTTTAATTTTTCAAAAACTTCTTCACACTTTGGAGTCCAATCAAAAATTGTGTCCCTTTGAGTTAGCCTGGTGAGTGGTCTAGCTATAGATGAAAAGTTCTTTATAAACTTCCTATAATATCCAGCTAATCCTAGGAATGATTGCACGTTTTTAGGTGTTTTCAGCTGCTTGAATTCCTGGATTGCCTTGATCTTAATAGGGTTTGGCTTAACTCCTTCTGCGGTGATCAGGTGGCCTAGGTATTCTAGTTCTGGACTTAGGTACTCGCATTTTGATGGTTCTAATTTTAAGCCTAATTGTTTTATTATTTCCAGGACAGTCACTTAATTTTTGTTATGTTCTTCTAATGTTTTTCCGAATATTACAATATTGTCAATGTAAACGAAACATTCTTTCCCAATTAGTCCTCTGAATGCATTGTCCATGATGCGTTGGAAGGTAGCGGGTGCGTTTTTTAGACCAAATGGCATCCTATTATGTTCAAAATGCCCTTGTATAGTAGAGAATGCTGTATATTTTTGGCACTCTTCCTTCATGGGGATTTGGTGGAATCCTGCACCAAGGTCGAAGGCTGAGAAAAACTTCGCATTTCCTAACTGGTCGAGGATATCGTCTATTACCGGGAGAGGGTATGCATCTTTATTAATCTGACGATAATCTACTAACATTCTAAGCTTTCCTCCTCTTTTAGGGACTGTCCATAGTGGGGAGTTGAAACGTGATTGGGACTCTCTTATTATACCTTTTTCAGTAATTCACTTGTTTCGTTAAGTGCGAATTCCTTGTGTTTCTCGGGTAGTTTATAGGATCTTAAGTTGATAATTTTTCCTGAGTTCAGGATTATTTCATATTCACCGTACAGGGTACGGGGGTCTCCATCTAAAGTAAAGACTTCTGAGATATTGAGTCACAATTTTTTTTATCCGTTCTCTGATTTTTGGTTCGATATGTTTTAGGTTCAGCCAATTTTGAAGTTTTTTTCAGTCTTTTGAAGTAGTTTGAAGGGTAATCACCCACTTTTTGGGCAAGATCAACGTCTCGTGATCCTATAGACATAATTGTGCTAAATTTAATTTTCTCTGGTATTTTGATGGGTTTCTGGGAATAGTTATAATATGGTATTTCTACCTTAGTATTGCATATTGTGTATAGTCCATCAGGAATTTCTTTTCGGTCTTCTACCTAAATTACTTGATTTTCTTCGTCGGGTACGTTGATTTTACAGATTTTCGTTGAGTTTCCTGGTAGGTAGTCTCCCTCGAAATGTAATGGTAGTTTCCATTTGTCGATTATCAAATCAGTTTTTGTAATAGCATATCTAGGGTATTTGTGGAAGAATGGCAATCCTATTATTCCATCTTTTAATAATGGAAAGTTTTCTTCTACTATGTGGAATAGTAGTTTTTTCTTCAAAATACTGCAGATAAGTGGCTTCCGTAGTTTCGTGGTGATCGTCTCCCATTGAGAATTTTTTATGAAACTTAAAGGTTTCTTGGTCGGGTTGTAAATGGTTTCTCTTAATTATGAGGATTGCTGCTCCGCTATCTACTAATAATTTGTATATTGATCCGTCGATTCTTCTTCTTCCATGTATTGATTGTAATTTGCCGGATAATTTAGATATTCTGCTTGATCCTCGTAATTTATGTGCTCCTGGATTTCCTCCGTTGTCATCTCCTCCCTTTCTAAACATTCTTCTTGGGGTTCCTGATGTTCTTGAATAGTTTTTACTTCCGGTGGTATTTTTTGGAACTGTCCCAGTTGACAATTTTGGGATTCTGAAAAACATTGGAATGCAAAATTGCTGAAGGTCTAGTTGTTATTGGTCGGGGTTGGAATTTAGTAGGTTGTCTAGGCACTTGGCTTTGTCTAAGTATTCTATCTTTATTTTTTTTTCGTTGCCAAGCTTTCGCTGCCAGTGCTTCTTGCAGGGCTATTGTTAGTGTGGTAGCTTTCATTGGTCTAACCTGTGACGAAATATCGTATCTTAAATTCATTATGAATCTTTTGATCGCGCTGTTCTCTTCTATCTCTAGGGCCATTTTCCTTTTCGTTCCGGAAGGGTATTCTGCTTGTACCGCGTACACAAGGTCCTTATAGGCGTCTCTGAAAAGAAGGCTAAAAGTTTGAACCGTGTTTCCTCCCTGTCCAATTGCGTCCATTTTAGCTCTGCACAATTCAATTCAGGTTTGTATTCCGAGGTTAGTTTCTAAAGCTGAGTATAATTCTTCATAACTTCCTATTGAGATGTGTCGTATAGCTTGTTCGGCATTGTATCTAATTTTTTCAGCTATTACAAAATCGAGAAGTAAGTCTTGATTGTCACAGCGTAAACGAGCTCTTTTTAGGTTTTTTATCCATTCGTGGATACCGGCCTCGTTAGTTCTATTAAGGATTTTAATCGTTCTAATAATATCCTTTGCTGGTGCTAGGGGAGTGATTATAGGGGCTGTTCTAGTTGGCAGGTCATTGGGTCGTTCCGTTGACATACTTCTTGATAGTGGTGGATTCGTAATTGCAGTTTGCTGAGAGATTGGTTGTCTGATTTCTAATATCGGAAGCTCGGTGGATCGTGGGAGCTGTTATAAGTGCTGTATTTTTTGCAATTTGTTTAATGTCCCGTCTCCTGTTGTGATTCTCATCGTTAAGTGTGGCGAGGTCTTCCTTCATTCTGGAATTCTCGAGTATGAACGCTTGCATTTCTAATCGCAATTGCTGAATGGGATCCAGAGTTAATAAAGAATCCGGTGCTGTGTGCGTTGGAGATTGTGCTCTCGATGTGGGTTTAGGTGTTGTTGGGGAAGGTCATTGCCGTAAGGAATAAAGGAATCAGGTCGTGTGATGAATTAGAAGTCTCGTCAGTATCGTCAGTCGCGTAAGTTACACCGTTGTTATCTCGATACTTTGCGTATGCCAGCGTAAGGAAAGGCAGTGCTCTGGAGCATCAGGAGTATACCTTACCGGAGCTGCAAAACTTCGCCTCGCCTAATGTGAAATTAACTTTGATTTCACGTTAGTCTCCTTCCTCAGACAGAAAGGAGAACTTATTCTCTTTGCAATTCGATACGATTTGTTTTTTACTTAAATGCTTACTTTTTCTAAATATGCTGGATGGCTTGATCCTTGCTGGTTGGCAGCTGGGAGTCCGTGGAGTTCCTCGTTGGTAACCTGGATTTGGGCGTTGGCCGATGACTGGTCGTCGGTGTTCCAAGCGTTGTTACGCAGATTCGTCTTTCGCCTGATTGTATGCCTCGTTCAATTTTTGAATTTCGGAAAAACAGTGGTTTTACGTTGTATGGCGGCTACTCAATTCACCAACTATTTTTAGCCACCTTTTTCCTACTTCTCAGGTTGTTGGGTCACCCGTAGGTAGTTCCGGAGTTCAAGTGAGTTTCGTAGAATTCTTTCCTTTCTCGTCTTAAATGAATTCCGTAGAATTCCTTTCCAGGATTCATCACAAGAATTGCTTTTATAAGATTTCTCTATTGTATCCGTGGATACAGAAATCGAAAGAGCAATCCTGGCAGGATCGCCGAAATGTTAAGCGTAAAAATGCTTAATGACCTTTTTTGTGTAAGCTCGAAGTCAACCTCTGAATTCGAGCGCTTTATTTGCGTTTATGAGTACAGGTCTAGAACTAAGCTCCTCAGAGAGGCGGCGCTTTATATATGCTAATTAGACGTAGAGTATGGGTAATTGTCAGCTCGTAACACTTCAACCAAACAAATTAATTTTTATAAAAATAGTTCAACTTTCAACCAAGCAGTCGATCTTTTAGCAAAAAAATTGAATCCTTAACAAAAGCAGATTATTTTTTAAGCAGACATTTACACTTTTAACAAAAAAGGTAAAATTAAAAAATACAAGACAAATTTATGAATATAGTTATACTTACAAAACATTCTAGAGCTAAATGATTAGTTTTAATTAGAAGATCGAAACTTTTAACTTCTCCAATAGTTGCTAACGGCTTATGCGGCAACATTTCCCAATTTGCAGATCCAGCTTCATCATGCACTGACAGATCCCCTCCACCATTCATCTGAATAGAATGGTTTATCTTATCATGGATGATTATGGTCGTGTCCCTGATCTCGCTCAATGTTTGATCAATGTTTATGAGTCCTTCGTCCAAAGAATAAGCTGAAAATAAAGTTACTAAAACTAATTCATCTTTTTGATTTTCAACCTACTTGATTTTTATACATGCATACCAACATTAGAACGTGTATACATGATGCAGTTCAGAACGTGAAAAAATGTATTCTAGTATATTCTAGCCATTACATGGAGTTTTTAATAAACTCCACTACTATTTCGCGTTAAATCAATGACAGCTGTCTTAAATAAAGCACTAAGACTTTGATAGATTTAAACTTACAAGGATGTCCTAAGGACATCTTTTGGGCGTCCTAAGGACATCTTTTGGGCGTCCTAAGGATGTATTTTGGACGTTCAAAATTTTTTAATCGGTCTTTTTACAATTACGAAATAAATTAGTTTAAAAAATGAACTTTTATAACCATAATTGAATGACATTCGAACACTAACTTTCATTTTAGTTAAAAGTTAATATATTTTTTATATTGTTATGTAAATCCTAATCAGAAGTAAGGTTAGAAAAAATACTACTTTCAAAATATTCAGGTTAAGTTTCATAAATATAATTTGTATTGTATTAAATCTAGTTTCATTCGTTTCGTAAGCGGGAATCTTAGAAGAAAATTTAGTAATTCTTTAAAACCAGCACCTTATAAAAATCGGCGTGTCTATCCGTACCGAAATTTCGGTACGAATAGCTGAATTCTTCATATCAATAGCGGGAGCTATAAATTGAAATTTTTGTATGATTAGACAAAATTTTATGCTGCCAGTAGAAATTGTGTTCAAATTAAAATTGAAAATACTAATTCATCTTTCAAATTTTAGGACTCTTTTAACCGAATTAAAATGATTTGGGACTGTCAAAATTTTGTAGAATGGAAACTTTATATTACTCAATTCAAAGTTAAGATGTACATATATTATAAGAGGTATACAATATGCAGTCCCCATCGTAAAAGAATTAAGTCTTCTGTTATTCAGGGTGTCTGGTGATCAGCCAATTTGATATTCCCAGGTTTTTCTCGACCACATTTTTTCCCCTCAACCAAACTGGAAGATGCCTTTTTGTAATTTGGCAATGATTTATTTACATGTGCCAAAATTATCCTCATTCACAGACTGAAATGATAAGTATTAATCGAAACTACATTACCGATCACAAGTGTCCCACCGCCTGTTTATCGAAGATTGCATAAGTTCTTTTAACACTAGAAGTACCGGGATTTCTGCCACCTTTGGTTACCACGAGGGGTCATTTGACCCCTACCTTCGTTGGATGCCCAGCTGAAAATTCCTGAACAGGAACCTCGAAGGATCCTGTACATGTTCCTGTACACGAACCTGTACAGGTAATCTTGACGGTTCCTGTGCAGGAATTTAGCGAAGGAAACAGAAGCGTGTATAGGATGCTTTACAGAAAGCCGTCAAAGGAACCTTTGGAAGGATCCTGTACAGAAATACGTATAGGGCCCTTTACAGAAAGCCATTACGAAAACTGATGTCGCTTACAGCTATGAACTTGCCTTCCTTTTATTCCCTTTAAGAACCAACTCACTATCGAGAGAGCTAAGCCACCAGCGAACCCTCGCGGATTAGTTCCTATGCAGGTTCATGTATAGAATCATGAACATGTTCCTGTACATGAACGCACACCTCAATGGACTCTGTGAAGGACCCTGTACAGGGCCATTCACAGGTTAGCTTGTGTACAGGTTCCTTTGCAAGATCATGTACAGTTTCCTTCGCCAAATTCCTGCACAGGAACCGTCAAGATTAGCTGTATAGGTTCGTGTGCAGTTTCATATACCGGAACATGTGCAAGATCCTCCGAGGTTCCTGTACAGGAATTTTCAGCTGGGGGTCAAATAATGGTTTTAAACAGTTTCTACCGTCGGAAGTGAATGAAAGAAGTATGCTATATTCATATTGCATCGTTAATATAAGTGGAGAAGAGTAGTGAGTCCTGAAAAAGTACAACAAAGAAGTGAAAATGCTCGCCTACCCCAGCGTAGTCCTACCGACGTCGCTTCTGCTACCAGCCAAAACGGGATACACTGAGAAAAATGTTTGTTTGAATCAAACAAATTTTGCTTGAATCAAACAAATTATTTCATTGATGTAGTTTCAAACAAATGTTTGTTTGATTCAATGAAATTTTTTGTTTGTCCTTATTCATTTGGTTTAAACAAATTGTTGGTTAGTTTAAATAAATGTCTTGTTTAAATTGAGTAACGTTCTTGTTTAAATTGAATATATATATTTTAAATCAATTATAGAATTTGTTCGAGTGAAGTAAATCTTTTGGTTTTACACTTAACCTCAAAATTGAGTTTTTTTATGAAAGTAATGTATAATGTCGATCATATGTTTTTTGTTAATCATACTTATCGTTACATATGTAAAAGCAGGAACACTTATTCAATCCGAATGTTTGCTTCAGTTTAATTGCTAATTGTGCTTCTCATTTCTGAATTAAAAAATCATAAAGTTGAATGATGAGAACTGAATCAGAGTTAGACATTTGAATGGAACATATATATATATATATATATATATATATATATATATATATAT
>CAKNYM010004042.1:0-10706 GCA_932195095.1 Andricus curvator | reverse complement strand
GAGTTCGAACTGCTAATCTATAATAATAATAATAATAATAATAATGATGACATTCTCTTAGAATAATGCCCGAAAGTTGCTTTTTGCTAAAATCTTTAGTTTTGCTTTGACTTTTTAGTTATGAACAAAGATTAAGTGAACCTCAAAAAGAATAATTTTCTAAATAGTATTTTCTTAAACATTTCAAGAAAAACCGCAATTTTATAGCACTTCTCTAAGAGAAAATAGTTATGAGCAATAATAAATTGTTTAAATAACTATTTTAATAACTTGCATTAATTACTACCTCACCAAGTGTAAAGTGGGCAAAAAGTAAAAAATTTCAGAAAAAAAACCGCAACTAGCTGCCATTAATATAAATTCATATTTTTTATTAACAATAATAATTTGTTTAAACATTTATTTTCTCTCAACTCAAATAATTATTAAGGCACTCCAAGTGAAAAATAGACAAACAGTGAAAAATTTAAGAAAAAAAACGAAACTTTCTACCATTAAGCAAAGCGAACATTATGGAAAATAATGAAAAATTGTTTAAACAATTATTTTTCTAAACTTCAAATAATTATCACTTCACACTAATTTGAAAATTGAAAAAGTTACAAAATTCAGAAAAAAACCGAAACTATCTAGTATTAATATAGAAGAAGATAGCTATACAATAATAATTTGTTGAAACAATTATTTTTGCTATACTAAATTGAATATTAACTTAATCCAAGTAAAAAGTGAACAAAAAGTTGGAAATGTCTGAAAAACCTGCAGTTTCGATCACAATTCCAAGATAATATATGAGTTTAAATTGTGTAAACAATTAATGTGAACATCTAGTTATCAGTATGAAGTAGTGTTTTATGTATCACAAACAATTTGCGATAAAAAAACCGCAAAAAAATCATAATTAGCGCCAAAAACTCGCAAAACCCATTTTTTCACTTATGGGGTATTTTTCGATACCACATAAAACAGACTTATGGGGGTGATATTTGAGAATTAATATTCCATTCGTATTCTGTGGCTAATTGTGAAGAGAATTGTTGAGTTTTAACACGATTAAGCTAATATTGAGGGTTTTGAATAAAATTCACGAAAACGTATTTTTTCTCATGAGAAATATGTGTTAAACTTAATGGGGCTTGCGTTATCTCTAAATAATAATTTGGAAAAAAAAATTAATTTATTTTTGCGCAGATTCGAACAAATTTCCGGTCCTTATTCATAAACATTGAACTATTATCTTAGTTAACCTAAATTTTGTACGATTTGATGTTGTAGTTATGAATGCATATACTGAATCTAAACTCACTTGTTCATAATAAACAGACTTTTCTAAAAGCAACGGCGTTGCATTTTCCGCTGCTGCACATTAGCCGCTTTTTCCTTATATCGAAAATCGGTTAAGTGAGCGCAAAAATCTCGTGAATATATGTAATTCCTTGTTGACCAGTGATTGATTAAAATTGTTAAGTGTTCAGGTTACTATTCTACAAAAACTTATTAAATATAAATTTTGTCCTTACAAAAGTAGGTGACCCAGTAGGCTCCATTGAGTTGACAATGTCGGATCGCTCTATTTTTGGTCAAAGAATCAAGGTTGCCACACTAGAACCATTTTGGATGAGCTTTCATCAACTTTCTCATGGTTATTCAAACTATATGGTTTATATAGAAACACCTGAAGGAAATTATATTCAAGAAAAACGCCTATGGGAACGAATAGCTGTGCATCCCACTCATAGGCCTGAAGAGCATCATCCAACGAGAGCTACGATTCGTGTATACAATGAAGAATTATCGACAGCCACTGATTTTGTTAATTACAATCACAATCTTCCAGCTGAAAATCCTCCCATGGTGCCTCGTGGCAACGTTTACATAGCAGTACAAGGAACAAATATTGTACTGACTGCACCGTTAAAATTTAACGGCTTGAATCAGGAAATGGATTCAGCAGCGTTGATGCGACCAGTTCCCTGGGCGTTCCGGCGTCACACCAGCGGTAAATAAGACGGTGCTGTCGATGTCTCCACACTATCCGCAGACTTCAAGGAGGCACAAATATACTGAATAAAGCTCGAGCTGCGTTTGTTTGAAATTTGGTTGCGTATCAGCAAATAAATGTGAACAGCGTAGCATTATCGTGAAGCAACGGTGCACACGACTTCCGTCCCGCGGTCAAAATACTCAACGGTAGACACTCAATTTACGTCCAACGGTCTAAGGCACTTTCATTCATTTTCTGATCCTCTACCCCATCCTAGGGATATGATACTCTATTTCTTTATTAGCTTTAAATTTAGTCCTCACCCTAACATTTTCCTAATTTTGTATGTAAATTGATATGTTTTTGCAAGTATATTAGAATACAACGAAACTCATCCGTTCAGGAAAGTGGAGAGGATGGGACGATATTATGACCATTGAGCGAAACTCGTTAAGGGATCGAGAGACCCAACACGGAACTCGAGTGTTTTTCTGACCTCTGGACGGGACTCGTGTGACCGCGAAGTAGTTACATTTTGGTTTTTGTCGTGTGCTTTTTATAATATTATTTTTAATTAGTTCAAATGAATACATAGTAATTCTGTTGCGATGTTTCGATTAATTTCATTAGAACTGTGGTGTTCTTAGATAACTGTTTTCATGTGAAATAAAAAATTGAACGTGTCACGATTATCCAAAAAACTAGTTGAATTTACTGTAATTATAAATATGCAAGACTCCTTCCGGAGGTGTTTTGATCACATGGTTTTTCCCTGCCGGGTTGATCTGAAGCAATGCCATAACGAAATTTGGTAATGTGGATGCCCAGGCAAATGCGGGAGTCTCTTCGCCTATTCTTTCAATAAACTTAAATGAATTAATTCAGGTGACTAATTAATGTTCGGCCATGTTGGCAGTGTGAATTACTTAGTAGATAACAATAACTAAATGAACACACATCTATATGAATTTGATACATATATTTTAGATAGACAAATTCTAATGTTACCATAAAAGAATGAAATAGATTGAATCGAAACAAAATATAACTTTATGCTTTAATGGAGAAGCAGAGACTGAAGTCTGAAACCTGAGGACAGAAGGGTTAATACCCACAGCCACTGAATAGCTACCTGAGTACAAGAATTATTATCTGTAGTGTCGAAAGTATGAATCGTCGTTATTTCCAACACCTTTCCTCAACGATGAGATTATTAGAGTACTGTCTCTTCAATTAAGTCCGCACTTCCTCCGGAAAGTTGACAGCTTGATGTGAGTAAGTGGATTCGTGAGCATGTCTGCTAACATTATCTCTGTTGAGCAATAGATGTATCTGGTCAGGTCCTCTTCCTTCATGTCCTTCACAAAGTAGTATTTCGTCGCGAAGTGCTTGCTTCTGTTACTGAATTTTTTATTATTATTAGCTAGTTTCAGGCAACTTTGATTGTCTTCTTCTATCTGTGCTGGAATGTCTTATTTTCTTCCTTAATCTTCAAGTAACCGCTGAAACCAGATTCCTTTTCGAGTAGATTATGCTAGGGCAATGTATTCTGCTTCCGTAGATAATAAGGCAACGCAGTCTTGTTTTTTACAGGCCCAACTCACAGTGGCTTCGTTGATTAAGAAGACGCATCCGCTGTTGGATTTTCTGTCCTTATTATTTTGCGCCTAATCTGCGTCAGCGTAGCCATATAACAATTCATTTGTACTTCCGAATTTCAGTCTCAGATCCTTGGTTCCCTTTAAATACTTAGCAACCCTTTTTGCTTCGTTCCAATGAACTTTTGTTGCTGCAGCATTATGTTGGCTTAATATTGAAACACTCGCTGCAATGTCTGGTATGGTGTTGAATGAGACGTACAAAAGCATCCCGATTACCCTACGATATTCCTGGTCGTCGTCCATTGGCTCGTTATCCTCTATCTTTAAGTCCCTGTATACAGTGGTATTTTCGACGATTTTGCGTCTTCTAATGCAACCGATTTCAAGATCTTCTCAATATATCTCGTCTGGCCGATACTAAACGTTCCTTCTTGCTGGCTATTGCAATGTCATCGACATACACATAATTAAATACATTTTTCCATTCTTTGTGTCCTTGACGAACAGGCAAGGATCTGCCGTTCCTTCAATAAAACCGTGCCTTCGTAGAATTTTGTCGACTTTCTCGTTCCAGACTTTTGTTGTTTGTTTCAACCCATAAAGGCTTTTATTCAATTTACACACCATGTGCTCCTTTCCCAGATTCTTTAATCCTTCTGGCTGTTTCATGAATATTGTTTCCTTCCTTCCCAGCGAGTGAGAGAAAAGTTTGTAAAGTACTCGCCCTTACTACACGTGCAAATACTTAATTGCAATCGACTCCGTATATCTATGAGAAACCCTGTGCAACCACTCTTGCCTTGTATTTGGATATTTTTCTTCAGCATCTCTTTTTAGTTTAAATACCCACTTGCATCCAATAACCTTTCTATATTTTGGTGGCTCGACCAGCGTCCACGTTCCATTCTTCATTAATGAGTCGATTTCTGCCTCCGCTGCTTTTTTCCACTCTTCTTCATTGACACTACACATTGCTTCCTTAAAGTCCCTTGGTTCATCGTCCGTCTGCGTAGCGAGATATCCTGCTGTGTACCAATTAGGTGGCACTCCTTTATTCTGTCTCTCAGATTGTCGTCGATTGTTTTGCTTATCCTGTTCGATATTTTCATCCTGAATGTTCACTGATCCATCCTCTGAATTCGACGTTGATTCAAATTCCTCGACATCATTATTTTTATCAGTTCAATCCTCATCTTCTTCATCTGATGTTTCTGCAATTTGTACTGGTTCTTCGAGTATCCCGTCCTTGATACCTTCTTCCTGGAACTTTGGTTTTATTTCAACTGTTGATTTTTTGCGAGATTTTCCTTCCAAAGTTTTCATTTTTACAATATTATCCTCTGCAAATATGACATCCCTGCTGATTTAAATTTTATTTGTTTCGGTATCCAGTAGCCGGTATCCTTTCGATTCCCCGGAATATCCCACGAAGATCAGGTGCTCAGCTTTGGCCTCCAATTTTCTCCTTTTTCCTTTTGGCACGTGTGCATAAGCCGTAGCCCCAAAAATCAGTAAATTATAAACACAAGGTTAAATCATGTACCATAACTTATGAGGAGTTTTTTTCTTTATTTTTAGTCGGCAGTCTGTTTTGAAGATAATTTGCGGTATTTACGGCTTTCCCCAAAAATTTGTTATCGATATCAGCATCATGAATCACACATAGAGCCATTTCAATTAATCATCTATTTTTTCTTTCAGCAACCCCGTTCTGCTCAGGCGTGTATGCTACTGTAAACTGTGATTTCATTCCTACGGACTTAAAATATTGGCTTGAATCATTATTAATGTAGTCTTTTCCTCGATCAGAGCGTATTATTTTTGGTTTTTTTATTGAACTGAGTTTTGAACAAAGCTATAGATTCTTTAAACAAAGAAGTAGCTGCATTTTTATGCTTTATGAAATAAACTTGAGTGAAACGACTGTAAGTAAGTATACCATTCAGCCATTTCTGACACTACCCGATTCGGGCAGTGTTTCTAGGTGGATAGTTTCTTGTAGTAAATAACTACAAGTGTGGGCTCACGACACCCACTGTAACCGTCGATAACCGTCGCAATCCTTTATGCTGATTCCGTGGGTGTGTCCGAGAGCCAGTGTTATGCATTCTGTATTAGTAGAGGATACTTTGAAGCCCTTCTGAGTAATTTTCTTCGCCGAAAGCAAATTTTCATCCAGCAGAGGCACATAGGAGACATCCTTGACGGGTATGCTGACTCGATTATCATAGCCCTCTAGACAGTTTATGACACCTGAACCCAGGCCGTGTACCTCTAGTCTGGTCCTTTTCTTGGCCACCAGAACTGTTGTCTTTATTGGGGTAAGATCAGAGAAGAATCTTCGGTCTTTTGTTATATGGCTTGATGCCCCTAAGTCTATAAACCAATCTCCTTCACTATTAGAAATTTCCTTTTCTTTTGCCATGAAGCAGATGTTTGCTAAATCGTGAATGTCTCCAGCTTTACGAGCTTGTTCCTTATCCTTATTTGCCTTCCATATTATGTAGTTACTACAGTCCCATTTCGAATGGTCAGCTTCCTTGCAGAAAAAATAATTTACCCAGTGATTCTCGAAAGCTTTTCTAAGAGTTACCTTCATCGCTGTTTCGCCCTTATTCTGTCCCCCTTTTTCAAGTATTTCTTCTTCACTATCCTTAACAATAATCTGTCTATCCACTTAAGTATTTATGAACTGTTTCTACTATTGATTAAACTGAATGCCTGGGCCCATAACCTGTTGTTAGTGTGAATTACTCAGTGGATAGCAATAAATAAATGAACACACATGTATATTAATTTGATACATATATTTTAGATACACAAATTCTGATGTTACATCAAAAGAATGAAATACAAAAAGCAAATCTAAAGATTTCAGAGAAAATGGCAACTTTCAAGCAATAATCTGAAAATAGATCATCCAAAAAGATAATAAATTGTTAGAAGAATTACTTTTGTTAACTTGAATCAATTATTACCTCACTGTAATTAAAGAGTTAAAAAAAAGTTGAAAAATTCGCAAAAAAACTGTGATGATGTATTTTTACAAGGCACTGCTTCTAAATGGTAAAACAAATATTATTTACACAGTTGATCTCTCTAACATTATATTCTTCGCGTTCATGCAATGATGAAGTTAAAAGTGCAAAAAACTATTCCTGAAACTTCTCATGTTGGCAGGTTATTAATTAATACAAAAAAGAAATAACATAAGGATAAAATAAAAATAAAATATTTTTATAGGTTCTCGTTCATATGATGTTGAGTTTCTTTTTTTTACGATTATATAAATATAATTTTACCAAGTTTTTTGCGCGCATGCATGAAGATTTTTGAAGATTTTAGATATGCCCGAAACATTTTAGAAAAAATTCCTTTAGCTTAGGAGATATTCCTTTAAGATAATCCTTTAAAATGTTTCGAAATCTTTTTAAATATTCTCTTAAAACTAATAATACGAATATAAATCTCAAAGCAATTTTAATTACTAATATTTTCAAACTAAAAAGATTGAAGTTTTTTTTAAAAACGACAAATTTTTTAAAAAACAGTTCAATTTTGTAACCCGATAATATAAATTCTTAGCCAAATAATTAATTTTAAACCAAAAAAGTTTGTACTCAGAAAGATGAATTTTGAACTCAAATGATGAATGTTCAATCAAAAAAATGAATTTTTTACACACAGTTCAATTTTTAAACAAATAGTGGAATTGTTAACCAAACCAAAATGAATTCTCAACGAAAAATGAATTAATTGATATTTCAATTTCATTCAAAAGGGAGGAATTTTCCACAAGGAAAAAGATTCATCAAAATTATAATTTGAGGGGAAAATAATTTTAAATACAAAATAAAAATTTCAAATAAATATCGATTCGATAAGTTTATTTGTTTTTAAGGTTATATTATTATCATTAAGCTTAATTTTCGGAAATCTTTCAGCATTAAAAAATGTCTGTAACCTCTTCACAATTTCTCAAATTCCTAAATGTATTTTAAACTGATTCGAATTATTCCTGAAAATTTGTTAAAATCTTTCAACACTGAAAAAATTTCCCTAAAGTCTTCCCGATATTTTTCGAGAATTTTCAAAATCTTCGAAATCTTTGGAAATCTTCTTATTTATCCTAATGAAATTAATGTTTAAGAGATACAATAATCTTAAACTGGTCTAAAATCTTTTAAAGTCTTCAAAAATCTACATTTTATTGACAATTTATTGAAATGTTTTTAAATTTCCTATCATTTTTCAAATTTTTTCAAAACTTTTTTTTAGATCTGAAAATTCGAAACTCTGAAGACTGAAAAAATCCGTATTGGTTGAAAAATTATACCGAATAATAAAAATTATAAATTCCAGTAATACCTTGTGGCATGATATAAATAAAAAAATCCCTTATCAACAAAAAATTTGCTTCCGAAAAAACAATGGTGATACGCTTCAAGCTATTTTTTTAATGAAAGTTAACTAAATTTTAAATTATATTTGAAGAAAACGATCCTATTTTTCTGCGAGGCGATGACATAATTTTTCCAAATTTAAAAAATCCCGAATGTGGAAAGCCGAATCTCAAATTCTCAAAATTTTAAATTCCGGAAGAAAAAAAATACAATTTAATAGAATTTTTTCGGTTATAATAATCTTTTCTCTGATATGGAGTATATTTCTGAAGTTACTAGTAAACATAATTTCTTTTTTCATAATTTCAAAATTTGTTTGTATTTTAAGCCTTCGGAAATTTGGTTATTCGGAAATTTTTAATTTTCAGCAATTTTATAATTCCGAGAATTTTCTATTTTTAATTTTGTGTTTTTTGTGAACTAAACAGTGCTAAAATTCTTATTTCTCGAGATTTTTAAGTCGTCCCCAAAAACATATAAAGAATTAGGATTGATTTTTTTCGTTTCAGATTTTTATACTTGTAATTCGAAAATTTGTATTGTAAATTGGTCGAGGTAACGTAGTTTATTTACAATAGCTTCACAATATAGCACTCTCATTGTTTTTGAAAAACCACAAAATGTTGCAACATCTCTTTCTTTCATTCAAATTTTTCATTTGTCACGTTCACTATTTCGATAAACTTCTTTTAATTATCATGTACGTACTACTCTAAATTTTTATTTTTAGGTCAAAACATTATGCTTCAATAAAAAAACGAAATTTCAACTCAATAGTTAAATTTAAAATGGAATAATCAAATTTTTCGTGAAAAAATGAATTTTCTAATAAAAATAGGAATTCTCAACAAAATACATGTATTATCAACCAAATAGTTGAATTTTTAATCAAAGAAATGAATGTTCATCTGAACAAATGAATCTTCTACAACAAAAAACGGAATGTTTGACAAAGAATTTATTTTCCAAGCAAAATTAATTTTCAAGAAAAAACATGAATTTTCTTCCAAATAGTTGAATTTAAAAAAAAACATAGACTCTAATTGAAAAATGAAATAGTTAAATTTTAAGTTGAATAAATAAGTTTCAAATAAAACAAAACAAAAAAAAATTTAACCAAAAAAGTAAATATTTTAACAAAAAAATAAATTTATAAGTTAGATGACGAATCTAAAATGAAAAAATAATGTTTTGCTAAATGTATGTATGTTATGTATGTATATATATTTAATCTCTCCCATTTACGGATTTGAGTTTAATAATTTTTTGCTAAATAATGGAATTCTTAACAAAAACGATGAATATTAAAAAAAAATAATTGTATTTTATAATAAATAATTCAATTTTTAATAAATCATTTAATTTTAAACCAAACAGGATTTTCAAATCAATAGAGAAAAACATGCTTATCCAAAATGTTGAATTTTCAAGACAAAATACAATTTTCGATCCAAAAAGTCGAATTTCCAATAAAACAGTTGAATTTGCAACCAAAAGTTATGACTTTTCAACCAAATTTTCGAAATTTCATCAAATTAATAAATCTTCAAACAAATAATTATTTGAATAAATAATCATTTTCATAATAATTTTTAGACTACAAAATAATAGTTTTCAAAAATATTGAAGTTTATTTTTACTTTAAAAATATTTTCCTAGAAAACTAAAATTTTTTTTAGAAAATTAATTTAATTTTCCGCTGATAAAGATATTATTTTGAATTAAACTCGTAGTATCAAACAAATAATTTTCTTAATTTAGGGAAGGAAAAAAAACGTTATTAAAAATTTCAAAAAATGCTATTTTTTCTTAAATGTACTTTTTACTTCGAACTTAAAATTCTAATTTAAAGCAACAACTTCTTGCATTTCATCACACTGAGTCTTAAGTCGGGCAAATAAAACACTGATAAGAAAAAAAAACTTTTCATACACATGTTTTCACACATGTTTTTTTTTTAGAAAATTAATCTTTTCGGCGAAAAATACATTTGTCAACAATTTTTTTTCTCTTTCTCAAGGATTCACCGTTTCAATTAAAAAATAATTTCTTCTTTAAAAAATTTAACTATGTTTTTGAAAATTTGCTTTTTTTGTTCAAAATTAATGTTTCCAACTCAAAGTTTAACTATTCCATTTTTGGTTAAAAATGTCTCCTCTTGCAATTGAAAATTCATGTATTTTGTTGCAAATTCATTTTTTTGGTACAAAATTAAACTTCTTGGTTGAAAATTTAACTTTTCAGTCGAAAATTCAACTATTTGGTTAAAATGCAGGAACTGGTGTTGTAAGCGATGTTTTTTCAAACATATTTTTTATATTTATTCATTATCAAAACAATTTTTTAATTGTTTACATCCATGACATTTTTAATTCGGGAATTTTTTTTTCCGAATATTTTCTTTTTTTTTTTGAATTTTTCTTTGTCGGGAATTATTGAAATTAGCAAGCAATGAAATTGGTGGAATTTTCGGAAAATAAAATATTCGAAATATAATACTACTGAAAATTATGAAGTTGCCGACGGAGAAAAATTTTCGATTGATGAAATTCTTGAATCTGAACAATTAATAAATTGTTAAATCATCAATTAAAAAGTATAAATAGAATAAAATACTGTTATTTTCTATGCATATTTTTCATTTCATGTACTTTGTTTATTTTATTATTTTTTTATTCCATTAGCAAAAAATTTCAATATGAAAACCTTTTTTCTCGA
>CAKNYM010004040.1:0-10535 GCA_932195095.1 Andricus curvator | reverse complement strand
TTTTTTCCGAGTCTAATCACCTTTTCAAAGCAATCAATAGGTATATTAATTTTAGCTTCCTTGAAAATGTTGTTAACCGCGTCAAAATGATTCTCATTGTTAGTCGAATCTTGCTTCACATTGTAGAGAAAAATATTCCTAGATCTTTCTTTTATGTCTAAAAATTCTAGCTTTTTTTCAAGAAAATTGATTTTTTCTTCGAATGCTTTGTTCTTCTCTTCCAAAAGATGACATCTGGTTTTGAAAATTTTGAGTTCTTCTAAGATCTTTTTATCCGAGCTCTTTAGCACTTTAATATCTTCAGTCTTCAGAGAATTATAGATCAATCTCAAAAAATCTATACCTCCTTTCTCACATTACTCGTTTCCTCACCGAGCGAGTCACGCCTACCCCGAAAGGGAAATGGCCTAATGGTATAATATATTATGTTATTTCTGTACGGTCAATCTTCCTGAATCTTTGCTCATAAATGGACAAACACTGAACTATTATTACTCCTCAATGTGTTTTCCATGTTATAGCCTCTATTTATAAATTTAAATCGAATAATTGAATTGAATAGTTAATTATCAATTGCTAATAAATATGATTAATTTTATTCACAGGGACATGTATCTATAAAAGGGTCTGGTGGGACAGAACTATGACAACTAAATCAACTCCTTATAACTTTCGCTGTCTTTGGCAAAACCATTATGAATACTCATCGAGAGAGGAAGCTGCCGAAAATCGTAAATATATTAAACTTTTCTACATTATCTATCAATTTCTTCAAAGATTGAACAAAATTATGATTTTTTATAAAAAAAAAACAATAACTTTTCTGTATTTGAAAAACTAACATATTTAAAACAATATATAATACTATAGTCATATAAGCATAAGGTATAACGTACGTATAATCAACTAATTAAAACTTTTCTTTTACAGATAAATGTTTTAAAGAGGGAAAAGGTACAGCACCTCATAACTTAGACTGTATAGAAAAGGCACCCTAGTGAAAAAATTTCTGCAAAAAAGTACAGAAACCTAAAACTTTTTTCATAGGAATCTACAAATAAATAAAATACATTAAAACCAAAATTACAGGATAATTGAGGCACCGGATTGCAGAACTGCCTGTGCGCTGGGTCTGTCTCGGTGGGGAGCCGCACTGAACGTGTTGATCAAGGGGAAAAATCAATTTAAAACGCAATAATCAACTTGTCGTTTTTCTGTTAATAATTGACGAATCGAGTTGATTTTTGCGTAGAAACATTCCCTAGACTTGTGCGCTTCTCACGGATCCAATAGTTTGGTGAAATTGTTCATTTAACTTATTATTAACAATGAATAAACTAAATATTATAAAATTCCAAAATTAATTTAAAAATCGGTCAAAATGAGCAATGTCGGTTTATTCTCTATACATTTGGGAGTATCACATTAAACATTCAGTTAAATAGGTTGTTATTTGCGCTATCAATTTGTAGTTAAAAGCTTTCTTATTTCACCGAACTTTTAATTCGCAATGTAAAAACGAAGTGTTTAAAGGAACATGCAATGATAAAATGTATGTATAAAAAAAAATTTATACACAAAAACATTTATTTGATTTTAATACATTGTTAATGATTTCTTTCCCATCACAGATCATTATTATCAATCATCCCAATACATACATTTGCACAGCTTTGAAAATACTTTTAGGATACAGTTGCATAGCTTTAAAAAACATAGATAAAATGAGATCCTTTTTTCTTTTCCCTGTCTTCTTTGCACTCGAGTTTGCGAATCTTGTGTTTCCTAGAACGAAGTGTAAACAAACGCGTGAAAGGACTAATGTAAACAAATCAACACGATACTCAAAAACGCTTAATAATTCAGTCGTTTTTGGACCGTGGCTGAATGTTTAATGTGATACTCCCAAATGTATAAAGAATAAACCGACATTGCTCATTTTGACCGATTTTTAAATTAATTTCGGAATTTTCTAATATTTAGTTTATTCATTGTTAATAATAAGTGGAATGAACAATTTCACCAAACTATTGGATCTGTGAGAGGCGCACAAGCCTAGGGAATGTTTCTACGCAAAAACCCACTCGATTCGTCAATTATTAACAGAAAAACGACAAGTTGATTATTGCGTTTTAAATTGATTTTTTCTCTCGATCAACGCGTTCAGTGCGGCTCCCCACTCTACTCCCTACTGGGCCGAGACGGACCGAGCGCACAGACAGTTCTGCAATCCGGTGCCTCAATTACAGGAAATTACAACTTTTTTTCTATTATTAAGACGAATTTTGTACTTTTTTTGTATTTTTTTTGTACATTGTTCTATATTATTGTAGTTTAATTTTCTACAAGAATTTACATCTACAAGAACCTACCGAAATTTACAGGTTTTGTAGCCAAACAGTTGTTCTTTTTTGATCTAGGATGACAGATATTTAGAATTGTGCAACATTTTTCTACAAAAAAGTACATGTTTTAACAAAATATTACAGTTGTAGAAACGTTGTACTTTCCTTTAAAAATCTTTTCCACCAGGGTAGAAGACGTAATGAGGCCAAAAGATGCAGACAAACAAAAATAAGCTATCTGTCAATACCAGCAGACTTCTACAGGGATCGACAGGACATACAGTTGATAAAAAAATGTATTTCATTTCGGTCACCTTTACATTTCATGACATGGATATTCCGTTTTGTTTTAACTTCATAAAATTCTATTTTTGTAAATTGAGCAGTTATTGATGTCCAATTTCAGAGAATCACAATGAATAAATTCTAAAACTATCAGAATGATATTGAGAAACGCATTTCAGTACCCACATATTCTTTTAGAAGAAATAGATTTATTTCATACCAAACTTTATGAAAAAGATTAGGAGAACTTGAAGAGAGAGATAAAGCAATCCCTTTCTCTTAAAAAGTGTTAGGAAGGTTTTTATATGAAAAAACCTCAGAACGAGATGGAAATAACAATAATAAGGTAAGTGAGAAAATTGTCGGACGCAACAAAACTAAAATGTTTTTCGCCAATAGTTGTGCTTCTAAAGTTATGGATGAAAATGAAAAAAAGATGAATTTTTTCCCGTTTTGAATGAAATAGAAAGAGACTATTTTAGATTGAGGCCAAGCATTTTTTTAAATTGATATTAATTATAATTTTTCTGTATTTAACGACAATGTTTTGGTATAAATCATTACGTTGTTTCATTATTATTATTCTTTATATCATAATTAATTAAACAAATAACTACCGCAATAAAATTCTTATTGTAGTAATTTTTTCGCCCTCAGTTTGTGTATAATATATTTTTCTTGATTAAACCCAATATCTTAATTGTTCAAATATTACTTTTTTTTGTAATATTTTGTATTGGAAGTTGAATATACAGACTAATTTTCAGAAACCCTCGATTTGTTTCATATTTTTACGTTCATTTATTAAAATTATACATTCATATATTGTTATGATGTTGCAAAATATTGTAAGAAGAGCAAAACATTACTTGAAATTTATTTTAAAAATTGTTTAAATTCAAAAGTAAGTAGATTATTTATTCATTATTTTCCGTTCTGCAACTAACTTCAATAGTTGCAAAGAACTTTTTCGTGTTCCAGATGATAAGTTCTTTAAAAAAAAATGTTGGATTTTGCCAAAAATTTTCCCTAAAATCTTCTAGATTTTTTTTACATATTTTGTAATCTTCAAAACTTAAAATTATTCTATTAAAAAAACTAAATCATTTTATAGTTTCTGATAGCTCTCATTGTCGGTAACGGTAATTTTTCTCATACCGGTACCGAGCATTTCGTTTTACTGGTAAATTAGGATATACTAACATAAGTTTTTGTCTATCATTATGTGATCGTTAATAATGTTTAGAAGCATTTAGCAACATTTTTTACAAATTTTTTCAAACATCATAAATATCTCATTCACTCACTCGAATTCATTTTTCAAAGTAACAATTAATTTGCAATTTTCCTAGGAACCTTAAGAATCTTTTTTTGATTCTCTTGGAGCGATTCAAAATTCTTAAAAAACTGATTTTTCTATCAATCTTTAAAAATCTGCATTTTGTTTTGCATGTTTTGAAATATTTTCAAATTTAAAATTGTTTGCTTTCATAACTTCTAAACCTTAAAAATACCTCTTGAGATTAACATAATATGTCCTCATTTTCTTTATTTCAAAGAATTCACAAAAGTGCCTTCAAACTTCCAGAATCTCTTCCAACAATTTTGTTAATCTGTTTAAATATTCGAAGATATCAGATTAATTTTCTCTAAATCGATACAGATTTTCCTAGGAATCTTAAGTAAATTTTTACATTCTCTTCAAACCTTTTTAAATTTTCTAAAAATGCAGGTGTTGGCGGAATTTTTCAACCTCTGCTTTCTTTACTTCGGTTTTCAGAAGTGAAGCATCTAGATGAAGTAATGCACTTTCTCCACTTCTTATGTTAAAATTCAGGCCAAGGGTCTCGGGCACCTACTCCGTGGCTCTGTAAAGGAGCGCTCCTTTGCCAGTCATCTCGTGTTTCTTGACCATTTTTAGGAGCGGATCTCTATCATTTGCAACGATGCAAGCTGTACTTAGAATAATTCGATTATAAAGACATTACAGATTTAGAAGTCTGCGTCCGCCTTGATGGCGTGATATGTATAATTAATTACGGCACGGATGAATTGATATACAAGCTCTTATGCATATGCATGATCTTACATGTGACGATATCAAGGGCCGTAAACTCGTTCTTCGTTAATTGAACCACTCTAAACGAGTAAAGTAAAACCATTACGTCTTAGTGTCGCAGCAGAAGTATCTAGGCGAATTTCATAGTGCGAGAAATGGAGGCAGAAGTGTGATGCAAAAAAGCAAACGGCTTATGATATCGCCCTGAAAGACGCCCCTCTGGAAGGTGACGTTTTCTGTTGTCACATGATAATTTCCAGATGAGATAATAAATCTAGTTTTCCAAATGAGCATCAATCTCTCTATACATCTTACTATGTGTGGATGAACCTTTAAGCTTTCCAACAGAGAGATGACAAGTGTTTGAGAGATTGAATCTGAAGCTTTTCGGTAGTCAATCCAGGCCATTGACAGGACGCGCGGGTGGGCTGCTGCGTCTATGCAGACGCATCTATCAATTAGCTGGTGGAAGTTATTGGCCTGTAATTCTCTGGGTTGGACAAGTAGTCATTTTTCCGTAGGAGTTTTAGTGCGTCCTAAGACCAGTCACTGCAGAATGGGCATTTCCGACTTTAAATATAACGTGAATATGCGGGCTAGATGTTGATGTGTAGAAGTGAACTTCTTTCACCAGAAGTTCGTCACACCATCTGGTCCTGCAGCGGAAAAGTTCTTCGTACCCCTAAGTGCTTTTTGCACCTCTTCGGCAGTGACTGATGGACATTCCTCCTTAAATGTTATAAAGTTGTCACAAAACTCCTTGAAGCGGATGATATTCTAAGTATCTTCTTCCAACTCTTCTTCCGCTGGAAAGGCGAGATGGGTCAGCAAAAAGCTGTTGATTCTCCCTGATCCATCTCTCCTTCCTCTGTATTCTCTTTCTCTCGTCAGATAACATCCGTATTTTGTCAACAATTTGCTGCATCATTTTCATTGGCTTTGGCTTATTTAGTCTGTAATTGTAGATCTTTAGTTCTTGGGCGAACTTTCGAACCCTTTCCGTAAACGCTCTACCAGATGTTATGTAGTCAATCATACATTAAACACGGGAGGCATTCTGTCTTGCCCATCCAATCGTCTTGTGCAGTTGATGCAAGCGTCTTTTGGTCTTTTGATCCATCGTCGGTTTCAGCCTTCGATTTGAATCAGCCAAAGCTCTCGCAGCACCATAAACTGAGCAATTGATCGTCCAGAGGTCGGACTTTTGCGAGATATCTCCACGAAGGATGGCATCCATTTCAGGCAGATCTTGGGGCTTAGGAGGAACTTGCATGTTAATGTTCCTTCTTGTAATGAAATTGCGATCATCTTTTAGAAGGTTTCGCTTTCTGCGGTTGGTCTCAATATCGCTTCCTCATCTTCGTCTGCAGCTTGATAAAGCAGCGGTTGGGGAAGCGCTCCGCGAACATATCCATTTTTCCGGAGGTTGACGGCTTGATTTCGCAAAGACTGATGCGAAACGTGCTGAAGCTCTGGGTGTTTCTGGCACCACAGAGTGTGCAAACGCGCCATGAAGCCTCGGTGAACAGGGATAATGCTGGCATCGTAGCAGTTTAACAAGTCATCCTTGAGTTGATCCGTCCACTGAATGTGGGCGTTTTGCCGCTTCGTCGTCGTGTTTCCATCTAAATTATTTTCAGCACCCCGAACTGTAGGCTGATCGGCATTGTTTGCCGACCCATTGTCGGGTGCTCTGCGCGTTCGATTGTCTTGACCCGCATCTATACAACATTTTGGTGTTTTGGTGGTTTCATTGTTGTTCCCACGAGCAGCTAAGAAAAGGGTTAGTCCATCTTAGTAGAGCCCCGCGTGCAAGGATAAGGCTAATACTCTGAGAGGTCGCCCGGAACCCAGAGTCACCGTTTGAGACACCTAACCCAGGTGCCATTCAGCTTTCGGCACGGTTGTTACGCCTTCGCTTAGGAGTTATTCCTTCGGGACCATCCCTGGACAATTTTCCGCGACTGCTCATTAATTATTGTAACCATATTCAGCAGAAACCCTTGGTACAGGGACCCTCTATCCGCAACCCGAGGACACGTTTGGTGGCTTTGTCATAGGCCCTTCGGTTCTATTCCAAAGGAATCGAAACCGAAAACCGAATATATATATTATGCAATTAAAAGTAATGTCAACAACCAAAGCAGGTCTCAGGTAATATATTTAAGAAAAACATAAGATTTTCCGGACACCCTCGCCCTCACAAAAACCCTTACCTAATAAATGGACGCACCCTAGCAAAAATGAGAAAATGTCAAGGGAGCAGGGATATTTGCAATTAGAATTTCGAAAATATCGAAGAATAGAAAAAAAGTTCAGATAAGTCAGTAAAAATTAGTAAAAACTACTGTTTTAAGTAGGAGAAATATTAACTAATTCGATGTTGAAAAACTTAAGTTTGTTACCAATTAGTTTGAAATATTAATTTATTTAGAACTGTATATATTAATTAGAACAAAATTGAAGAATTTGAATCGCGTCAATATAGAAGTTCAATGAAAGAACGTGATTGTGTCACATTTTTATCTTTATTGAAACAGTGAGAAGGCTACAATATCGTGAAACATGTAAATAGACCACGTCACTCACACTATGTTTGTACGAATATATTTCCTCAAAATATTGGTTCTTTCGAACCGTTTCATATTGAAAGTAACAATAGACAATAAAAGTTCAATAATTGATTAATAACTGCAATCACTGAAGAATTATTCAATACATTTTCACAGTTTGACTTTCGTAAAATAAACAAGTGTTTTTAAATTTTCTACGCTTAAATATTAGCATTTTATAATTCAAACACTGAGTTACGGTTAAACGATCGACTTTTTTTATATGAATCTGGTTTAAGAAATGTTTAAGCGGATAAAGCATCTAAAATTATTATTACTAATATTGAATGAATTCAGAAAAAAGATTCTTTGATTCAAAGAAAATTGCTTGGGATTGAACAAACATATTTCTTGGTTCTGAGTCAAAGACAAGCTGCTTTTATTCTAAGGAATTCTTTTGATTTAAATAAATGTGGAATACGGCGTATGAAAGAGTAGATTTAGATCGGACTCGATTAATCTACTTCCATTTGGAGCTCACAAAAGTGTAGAATATTTTATTCTCGCTTTTAAGATCCAGAATCAGAAGCTGAAAGTGCATGAGACATTTCTAGAAAAATATTATGTGACAGTCATATATATTTTTGAGGCAATTTTACTAATCATGCAGTTATACGCCATGCTTAAGATAAGATGTCCTACTTCTTTTTTGACAGCTGTTTTTGATGATTACAATGTTATACACTTGAACCACTTTTTCATTATTGCCTCATAATTTACCATTTTTTTTTTAAATTGTAACCGTGATATATAATAAGGTTTTTATACTTTGTTCAAGGTTTTATACTTTATGCTCATTATAAACGATGTCAATTTGTAATTTTTCCAATTTGAAAATTTGTAAGTATCTTCAAAGTATGGTATTTTTTTTGATACAGCGTTTTTCTAAAAGTGTTGTAAGGTTTCTTGTAGAAATCTTCCCTGCAATAGGAAAAAGAAGCTGGAGGTACAATTTTATCATAACAAACATATTTTCTCAAGTTTTTGTTATGGTTTTTGCAATTATCTCCAATTTTCTATGTTTAAAAATGAGAAATAATAGAATTTTTTAAAAATAATTGTAATAATAGACAAACAATTTCGTAATTTCAGACCAAAATAACTTTATTTATTAAATATATTTTTTAAGGATTAGAAATAATTTTAAATAATATGCAATATTAAAATCATTTCTTCTTTCAACGGAGAAAAATGTTGAAAATAAGAGAATCATAAATGGACGAGGACCATTATTTTAGTTTTTTCTACTGAAAACACAGAATTTTTGGCATTTTTTTCACCTCGCCAAAGCATTGAAAATAATGCCAACATAGTTCTATAGCATTACATAATTTTTTTTTTTTCAAACATTTTTTGTATCAAATTTTTTTTACAAAAATAAAAAATAATTTCTTTTAAAATTCTGTTAAGACTTGAATTGACGTCTCAATAAACTACGAAGCACTTTCTTGTAGGCGCTCGGCTCGGTAATTGGTTAAAACTGGAACTATTTTGTTAAAAATTCATTTTTTTCTTTGAAGATTCATCTCTTTGGTTGAAAATTCAACTATTCCATTGTTAGAGAATAATCTTTCTGGGTTCAAAAATGATCTTTTGGGTTGAATTCTTTTGTTCAAAATTAATTTTTTTTTTAGGTTCATCATTTTAGTTGAAAATTCCTCTTTTTCGTTGCAAATATAACAATTTTGTTAAAAAATAGTCTGTTTCCGCTGAGAATGAATTTTTTCAACTAATAATGTAACTACTTGGATAAAAAAAACTTGTTTTCAATAAAATGTAACTTTTTGAAATAAAATTAAGGTTTTTGTTAAAAAAATAAAATTTTCGGCTTAAAAATTCAGTCAATTTTTATTTATTTCATCCGTTTTGCCTTAAAATTAAACAATTTTCTTAAAAATTAATGTCTAGTACATCTAGTATTCATTAGAAAATTTACTTATTTTTTTTTAAATGCAACTATTTCCTTAAAAAGAATAAGACTTTTTAACAAAAAAGTGAAAACAGCCTGCATAGAACATAGTGAAAAACTGTATCAGTTTGTTTTTTTTGTGTCGCGTTCCACATTTTTCATAAAAAAAGAGGGGAGTTTGACATATATAGAGCAAGAACACTAAAGAAATGTTTAGTTATTCGGCCATACAGCTTGAAAACACTTAATTCAAGAGTCTTTGGATATTAGCAGAAATGCGACTTTTAATTATATTTTCCCTCTGCTTCCTAATTTATACAAGTGAATGTGAGAAGTCTAAAATAAACCTTACTTTGGATCAAGCTAAGCGTCAGTCCAAGAAAGTTCAAATTAGTACACAACATTCGTTCTATAAAAATATTATCCTATAATTTGATAATTTAAAATGAAAAAAATTCCGTAAGACGATGAAGCAAATATTATACAACATTTCTCTACTAGATTTTTTTCTTGATTGTTCTTTGCGCGAACATTAGAAGACGAAAATTAAAATAATGGGTTGGTACCTTGTACAGAAAGACAATTTTTCTGTTCAATTAATTTTAAATGAAAATATTGCCCTCAAAATATGTGACAAATGTTGCATAATATATTTTTTCACTAGTGTTTTATCATGGAATATGTTTTCTGCTGTTCCGAAAACATTTGAAGACGCATATTAACATAGTCAAATGGTTCCTCTTAAAAAAAGTTAATTTCCAGATTTAATTAAAACAAAATGCAAAACAGATTTAAATTACTTTATTTTGCAAATTTCACTTGAAATTGAATTATGAATTATATAATAAATAATTTTTTTTTCCATTTTGAAGCAGTGACTTGTAAATAGGTTATATTGGCATAAGAGAAATAAGGTCTGGTGAACTAGTTTAAGTGTCGAATGATTTTTTGTCCACTTTTTACAGTGACTTGCATATACACGTCTCACAATATCATGACATTCTTATCATTTATTTCGAGCTCCACGGCCTTCTTATTCTTTTAATAAACTGGATAATATTATTCAATTATACAAATTTTTTTCAAACCAATCTTTCAAAATTAAAAATTATTGTAAGATTCTCCAGGAATCTAGAAGCATTTTTTCATTTTCCTGAAACCCTTCAAAATTGTTGAAAAGGTTCGGAATTTTGTTTTGAAGTCTTCAACGATCTAAACATTATTTTAAATTTGTTGAAATTTTCTCAAGATTCAAATTATTTTCAAATCTTCTTAAAACTTCTGAATATATATATATATATATATATATATATATATATATATAT
>CAKNYM010004034.1:0-14047 GCA_932195095.1 Andricus curvator | reverse complement strand
TGCAGCAAAAGAGCCTTCTCATGTCCTCGAGTGTATATTAGTCTAGCAGTCCGGGCAACGTCACGAAGATTAGCATGGAGAAAATTCATTGAAACATCCCCTTCAAACCATTCAATTCCATGATGTTTACAACTGAGCCAATTATTTTGTCTTTGAGATGGGCTTGTGAGATCGGTAAAAGCATAAGGTGGAGAAGTAATCCAATGAGCTATACAGTGGCGATCTAGAGTAACTAAAGCTACTTCTTTAGGTATAAAACGACCAGAATCATCACGAAACCCTTGTATATCAATCACGTAGTCAACCATGATTATTTTTAATACGCTATATGGCACTAGAGTTTCCTACCGCGACGAACAAGTAGAGACTGAGGTATTCCATGAGGAGGTTTTCCCTAAATAGAAAGTACCACCACTTCAATTAAGCACTAAAATCTGCTATTACTTGTCTAGACGAATCTATTTCCAAAACATTATCATACTCTGCGTATACTAGACAATTAATTGTGTTAGCAAGTGCCTCTTCAAATCGTACTTCAATTCTGAGACTCCCATGTTTTACGAGATTCCAATGAGAATAGCAATTTGCAGACAGATCAGGTGTAAGATCAAATGCAAATAAACAGTTACCGTTTGGATATTGCTGTCGGCCAATACTATTACCCTCATTTAGAAAATGAATACCACTTCCAGTAAATAACGTGTTATACGCATCGACATAGAGTCCTTTAGTGTTGAATGTCGGTTGTAGAGGTTTCGAAGGTATCTGGGTACCATCGAGATAAAGTGATAGATGATTGATTTTAAAATTTTGAAAATTGAAGGGGTTTTTGTTTCCATTGCCATTATATGCAGTATTCTCCACAAATCCTATTATTATTCTTTTTGGTAATTGACCAAGAATAACATTGTCAAGAGTTTCAGCGTGTACACCCGAGTGTATCGTTAAGGCTTTAACTTCAACACGTGTGATAGGATATTTTGCAGTACCCTGAGATAGAGCTTTAGCGTGTGCAAGAAGAACACCAGGATTAATTTTTGCTCTGCGAACAAGTAGCGAGGCCTCTTCAATACGCACGTGGCAGCTGTTTGTAGCATCCATGAGACAGAAAGTGTCCTTTGAACGAACTAGTCGGAGTCGTAATTCCACACCATTGATAAGGAATTTATCTTGATTAAAAACGTCACAGTGTAAATGGCCTATAAGATCAATAGATTTATCAGCACCAAAATATTTCTGTCGAGATTTTAAACCCTCATTAGCATCGAAATCATCCATTTTTCCAGCAGTATCATTATACCACAGAGATGATGTAAGATGACTGTCTTTGGCAGCTGGGCCGTAGTTAAGTAAAGTCTCGATGTATGCTCGATATGCATAAGAGTTACTAGGAGGAGATACTACTTTTTGATTGAAATATACGTCCACCTGATTGAACAGCGAATGCATGAAATTGTTTACTGGCCCTACTTTATCTAGCTGGACTGTATTTGCGGCTACTCTTGCAGGAGTTACTAATTTTACTCGAAGACTGAGCATAGTATGTGCTAAGTCAAGGTACTCATCACCATGACCAGGAACAACAAACTCTATGGGGGCGTCATCAGTGAGTGAAGAAACGGGTTTATAATGAACCCATTGCGAGCTTTCTATAGATGTCTGTGTTGGAGGCAGTGAGAAAAGATCTAGCTCTGACTTCAAGCACTCACAGGAATGAGAATGAAGAAACGACATTATTACTCTTATTTATTTCCGAAAATATCTTTAATTGTACGATTACTAGTTTTTGTATTTTTATTACTTTTAGTAGCCTTTTTTCTCTTTATCGTAATACGCTTTTTGATTTTTCCAGCTGAGCTTTTTTTTCTCTTTTTCACTCTATTTGTTTTCACGACGTGAAGTGTACCACGATTAGAAATAGACTGAACCACTTGCTTCTTCCTTCTATGTTTATAACCCGAACCATTCATGATATGTTCCATTTTGTCCATTGCACGACGTTTCAAATTTTGACCAGATTCTCCAAAACGATTCTTCACCGAAATTTTGAGAGGTATCTTACTGTCCATATCATTCATAACATTCATACCGGTTCGAAGAGCTTCTTTTCCGATGACTCGAGCACCGTTAGTTAAGAAAGGGAGAACACGTCGAAATAAACCTCCGAGAAAGCTACCAATTCCATGCCCCTTCTGATATGGAGCTCCAATGTATATTTGTGGTATACCTCTTCCACCTACTTGTGAGGAGTAATAATCTATGTAATGAGCCATTATTTTTCTCTTATCTAGTCAATACGTTTAAAGTGAAGTGTAGCTGTCAGCGTACCGTACTCGAATGGTATTGGCAAACCAATGTGATCTCTTATATCAATTTCAATCGTAGGAAAACCTGTGCTAAGAACTGGTATGTAGTTGGGTGATGAAAAATGTGTGACTTGTGTTGTACCAAAATTGTAATCTGTTGTATCTAAAGAAACTGTACGTAAAAGTGGTGCTTTTACATCTCCCGTAACACGTGGTTCACAAATATTGCAGTAAATAAATAATTTATCCGGAAGAGCACTTGATAGACTAGGTGGGTGTCTAGCAATATAGTCTTTAGTTTGAATTGGAATTAGATTATCTGGAGCAAATCCAAGAATACGTGATAATTTATCACTAAGTACCAAAAAATGGTGATCAGTCAGACATAGTTTTTCACACTGTTTTTGTATACTTACGTAACTACTTTTGAATTTGTCATATTTAAATTTAATATGCTGACTTAATTCTGGAAGACTGTTTAGATTATTTAAAAGAGACACAATATTTGCATAAAGACCAGCTTGAAAGAAATTAACAAGAGGTTTTTTCCACATAAGAGACATTTTTTCATCCTTCCTTTTTTCTCTCAGCGCAATAAGATCTATTGCATCTTCTAAGTTATCTCCTAAATTTTCAGCAGTCATTTCATCAATTTTCATACTAATAGGTACGTTATATTTGTGAAGAAGGTCGATACCTTTCTCAATGGATTTTCTATTTTTACTATTACCATCATATTGTGGATATTCATATCCTGCAGCCCCACTGTTCATAAGGACAATACGATTTTCAAATGAATCATCTTGTCTCACATGAAGAAATGTACGAGGAAGTTGTATTTCTGTGAGTGCTACGACCCACTGTCCTTGGAGACGAATCTCATGTGGCAGTTGTGTTATGAAATTGGAAGTGGTATTCTCGGGAAAATATTTCATACTACTATTGCTTGGTAAAATAAGGTAAAATTGATCGATATTCATTTTTACAAGTTTTTTAAATTTGAGGCTGGGATCCACGAATTAAATTTGTCAGGATAACCTACCCACTTGACAAGAAATTGTTTTTTGTTTCCCTTGCCTTTAGTCTGTAATATTTTTTCAATTTGAAATTCGTCCTTCTCAATGTTTTTATTTTTGACACCAGTCAATTCTTGTTCGTAAAAAACACCTTCTATTTCTTCTCCAGCTAAATCTTTCAACTCATACATGTAAGGTGCTTGACTTCTTCCTGTAATGACCCTCCTTACAACAAACAATTCCTCACTCCAGCCAGACTGATAACCTTTCTCAAAGACACCCTTCTCACGACTGATTCTGACATTGTCGTCAACACTGTATTTAGGCTTTCTTTTGGATTTTTTTTCTTTACAAAAACGACGCTGAATATTTGCTCGAGCTTCGGCTGCATTCGATAAATTAACTTCAGACGGTGTCATTCTAATACTAGAATGTCTAGCATTATTGTAAGCACTCACAATTTGTTGTAAAACATCAATATATCGTCGAGTATTTTTGTGTGTAAAATACCTCCACATACGCTCCTTGAGTGTTCGGTTGAAACGTTCGACTACGGCTGCTTTAACGTTAGGATCCCGCGTTACGCGGAATTTTATCCCATTATCAGTCAGATATTTTTGAAAAGAAGCTCCTAAGAATTCCTTTCCTTTGTCTGATTGTAAACAGAAAGGAGTACGATGATTACTTTTTTGTAAAATACGTTCAAAAGCATTTTTAACTTCCAGTGCTGTTTTATTTCGAAGTGTCTCAACCCAGGCGAATTTACTCAAGATATCAATCACTACTAAGAGATAGCGGTAATTATCGTTATAAGTAGAAACACTTTGCATGTCAATTAAATCACATTCCCAAACCTCATCAAAATTGGAAACTGTGTAATGAGCTCTTTGAAATTTTTGTCGTATAGGCCTGTGTAAAGTGAATGCGTCCTGAGATTTCAGCCAATCAAGTACTTGTGTGCGAGATACTTTACCACGTGCAGCACGAGTTAATTTTTCTGCTCCGCTGTAGGAAGCAGGATGACCTGGATTGTAATATATTTCTTCAAGTAGCTTCATTTTAAGATAAAAGATTGCCACTTTGTTAGCATTCCTGAACCAGATTGTACCTTCTCTCGACGGCTACTTCTTCTAATTCTACTGCGACTCCTCTCACGAATTGAATTATTAGGAGTTGTAAGAGTTTTATTTATCCTTGCCTCATCCTCAGTATTTTCATCATCTGTTATAAGTGATTCTTGGTTTAATCGGTAGTTGATGTCGCGCTGTATCTGCTTAGCTTGAGTCCAATATTCATGATTTTTCACGAGCTCTCGCGGTGTGCCAAGCTCTTGAAGTATACGGGCAAAGTGACTTCTTCCTGGAGGGTTAGCACTTTTTCTATACCTCAATGCATCATTAACGAGATCTGTAATGTTTGAATGTTCAACACGTTTTCCGTCAATGATAACTGAGCCATATTTATCCCATCTTATTCTGTCGGCAAAGTCAGGTTTTGTTAGGTGATTGAGTAATAACGTACTTTTAGATCGAAACGATTTAGGTACATTAGCTATAATATCCTTTATAGGCATAAACTCATGGGAATCATCATCTGTATTTTCAGAATAATCCATTTTCTCAGCAGTTAATTTCCTATTTTTATCGACAAAAAAGAGAAATTTTTTCAGCACTTGACTGTAGTCTTTCCACCTTTCACGTTCATCGTACGGAAAAGGCGAGAATAAGATTCGACTCATTTCAGAATCTAATCTACCAAGATTGCTTCCAGGAGTCTGTGTAGTTGTACCAGGTATCGATGGTATAATCGGTGAATCATTATTATTATTGTTATGCAATGATGTCTGATGTATCGTCTGCATTTGTTGATTGATTTTGTCCACTTGCTCGCTGGGAATCAGTACCATTTTTCTTGCATGCTCCATATTATTGAAAGCTCTACGAGGAAGGTTTAAACAAATTGGAGAGCAAACCACCAATGATTGGTCCAAGTAGGAGAGGCAGAAATCCACCTTTTTGCACAATAAATTTTTTCTTGCTTTTCCATGTACCGCGAGTTTCAACTAACTTTCGTAGTGTCTTTCTATGTTTTTTCAATTTCAGCTTCTGATTATCTTTAAGAGGAACATTTCCCAACAAGATATTCAAGGCACACTCACAAATACACTTTATGAGTTTGACATCAGATGTTTTTAGTATTGCCTGTCGTTGATCCGGATTTAGATGACAAAGGGCATGTAAAACTATGGCATTCTTCTTGCCTATTGACTTGCAACCTTTCGACGTCATCACAAATGTGTAACTGGAACTTGACAATCACTGTTTCTCCCCTTTATACCCTTCACTGGTATGTAAACGTACTGATGAGGATCGTCCGGAAATATACTTGTGCGATAGCGACAATTGTCAGGAGTTGATTGTTTCAAGTCTAGAAGTAAATAACCATGTGGTTGAGAAGTTGCATCGTGATAGGCTTCTTGTATAAACCGTCGGTCTTCAGGACAAATCTGGCGCGCAAGATGTTGAATTTGAGCCCGATCTCGAGGATTCTTAAATGTGACAATATAGTTTGCATTCAAAGAAATATCTCTTTGACCATGCCCTTGATGAAAAAGATTTTGAGAAATGAAAATTACACTCAAATTTTTATGATGACTTCCTTTAGTAAAAAGATCTACAATTGTATGACTCGAAGATTCTCTCATTAAATCGTCGAGAATTATAAGTTTAGGCCTTGGATCATTTGAATAATCAGAAGATTGTGGTAATCCTTCACGAAACTCTATCTCTTTTCCATATTCTTTATAAGCCGTTTGCCACTCTGAATAATAGAAAATTATTCGGTCAATTTGTGTATCACACATTCCATTGAGATTTCGAAGAAACTTTTTGACAAAGACAGTTTTACCACAACCTGTTGGACCACATATTAGTGACGTGAACGGATGCTTCCAGCGCGTGTCCATGTTGAATAGTGATACATCGTCAGTCAAACCTTTTAATTTATATATATTGATGAATATTTATATCGCTAGAATGAATTTTAGTTGGCGCTTGTACTCATGTTGCAAGTATTTTTTTTTTGCAATTTGCATATTGCTTTTTGAAAAAAGTTATTAGTGTCTTGTTTATTTCCTTTTTCAATTAGCTAATTTCCCGCGATGTCAGGGTTTTGAGCTAATACCCCTGACCCAGCACGTCCTTCATGAGCTTATTCGACGTGCCTTTCCACACGCCTAAAATTCAGCTTATAAAGGCGTGTTTCCTACCGCCCCGCCGCGGTCGTCGTCGTCCACCCCCTCGCCGAAAATAGTTTTTCAGCTTCATTCAGGATACGGGTGAAATATATAATGGATAATGAATGAAATTAGACTATTCATATTATGAACATACATTTTTTATTTAATTATTATTCTTCATGATTGTACATAATAATAATGATTGTGCATTGATCAGCATATTCATAATTTTTCAATAAATAATTTAACAACTATTTTGAAATAAATTATTCATAGAAAAAGGTTTTTTATTAATTTTTTAAATTATAAAAGTGTAGGATCACTGAAAGTGAAGTTTTGTGACCCTATGTAGTCATCATATTCATGACTCGCCATGATTTTTTCCGGTGTGATATCCAGAGCTGTTTGACTGCAGCAGAACATTGTATCCTCTAATACACTCTGGTCACAGCGCATTATAGGACCTCCAAATGATTGAAAGATCATTTCTGAAAGCACAAAGAGTAAATGTTCTTATTATCAAAATAAAAAAATTTTATGTTTTTAAAATTAAGTGAAACAAGTGTACCTACACATTTTTCATTCAACGCTGAGATAGTTTTCATACAAAGCGTAGGAACGAGAGATAATTCATTTTAGTCTTTAGACGTTATAAATAAATAAATTACTGACGGGTTATCTGGTATTAACCTATCTATACTGTATGTAACCAAAGGGGAGAGAATCATGATTATCAATTAGCCTTCTTTTAGTGTAAACAGGTTTACAGGTTTTATGTTCATTCTTGGTGACTACATGGTGATATTCAGTTCTACGAATGGCTCGATAATGTAAAGTAATCGGGGAAGCCTTATTAACCACAAGATCGCAAATAGAGTCGAAGTTTATGATTTGAGAGTTCTTATAATTTAAAGTAATGCCTTTCACTTTGCAAACATGGTGCTGCTTACCATCAGGTGACCGTACTTTAAAGGCATAAAATTTAGGTCCACCCGAGACAAAAGTTTCAATATAACTTCCCGAACCATAAACTTCGAGCTCATCTGTCAGATCCCCTAGCAAACATCCTGTAGCTGGGTAATATTCACCTGCCTCGTTTTTACTAGCAAAAATGACAGAAACCGTATCAAAATAGAGAACACGACGATCCAGTTTTTTCAAATAACCATACAATTTTAAACGGGCCTGCGCTGTTGTGTATGCGGCTATAACTACATTAGTAATAGGTGATGGGGTTACAGCTTCGTCTTTATACATCCAAGATGCATAAATATTTTCCTGGTCGACTGGTAAGATATTGGTAAGAACTTTATCTGGACTTTCAATAATATCAATTAAAGCTTTTTGGGTATCTAATATTTCGGTATTAGGCATATTTTGACGTTGTCCGAATTTACCCCAGAAAGAATTTAAACAAAGCTTAGCCAGTGATCGTAAACCAGGATTTTTTTTTATGTTTTGCGGATCGAGCTGAATGCCCTCTAAATCGAAAATTTTTTTCACATATGCTTTTTTACTCTCCTCGGTGATACAATCAGAAGGATATCCGCTGGCTTCATGTTTAAGCTTAAAAAATCTATTCATATATTGTACAAAGAGACCACCGATTTTTGAGGTCGGGTCATACTGAGTTGTCTCATATTGCCAAATCTCAAAAATCGATGTGATTTTGTACCCATTTTCGACAGCCACTTTTAGTTCATCAGAAACCCATGTCCCCCCTATTTCTTTCTCACTGATTCTATCGACATGTGGACAATCTTGCTGTAACTGCAATTCACAGCAAGTTCTGCACAAAGGGAACATCAGTTTACCGTGCATACGAACAGGAAGAACAGGCAGATAACTATTAGTAGGTGGTAATACCTTACATTTGATGAGACCCTCGACATTAGTTAAATCATTATCTGGTCCAGTTAATTCCTTACACTCATCACCAATATAAACTTTTGGGTGACCTATGGGGAATTTTCCATATTTTGATATAAATGGATATAAGGAGCAAACATCCAGATAAGAGATTTTTATATTGTCTCTTGCCTTATAATAGGAAAATGTATTTCCTGTTCTTCCCCCGTAGAAAGCATCGCGAGGATTAAGAGCACCGTGCATTAGAAGAGGATGGTCTTTTAAGAACTCTCTTAACTCAGGATCTCTGGATTTTAACCTATCAAAGTCACACTCCCACATCTCAACTACTTCGTAACCCTTTTCTCGAAGTCGTTCAGTTTGGGCCCGTGTACGCTCAAAACGATCACTCATGCTTTCAGAGTTTTTACCGAAACCTGTTCTTTTATGACGACTAGTTTGATTACACCGTGGACAGCCGTGCCAGTAACAACCGTGAAACTGATAAACAGTTTTTTTATTTCTAAGCGTATCCTCATAATAGCCATCAACTAATACACCTTCAGGTAGTCGGTATTCTAGAGTTCGGCCAGCATGAATGATTTCCAAGTCTAATTCACGCTCGACAGACAAAAGCCATTCGATAGCCTTTTTCGACTGTTTATTTGCTAACCTATAACCCCCAGTTGGTAGGACACCAATTACGTCGGACTTTAAATCATTTTTCCTAAAAACTACTGAGCAAGCTGATGCAATGGTGACACTTTCGACAAACGGATCAACATTAGTTACCTTGATGAATAATTCTCGGAAAGCTAGACAAGCAGTACGAAGAATATCAACGTCATTTATACAGTACGTTCTAATTTCATTTTTAAAATTAAAAATGTAATTAGTTTTATTCAATTCTTCATACCACTTGTCAAAATCTTTACGACCCTCTAAGGACATCGTATCTGGGGAGTAAAAATGTTTAGCCGGTAATTTACCTACATATAGCTCATTCTGCGGTGTATTGAAGAGGTGCGGAAATGTACCTTTCTTTGCCTCTTCTAAACCGAAGGCTGCCGGCATAGCACTTAACGGCATATGTAGATAATTAAGGCTATCAATAAATCGTGTTTTTTTTACTTTTAGCAAAATTACACTAGTACCATTTAAAATAAGCTCTGGCGGTTCATTAGTACCTCTATTCTTAATGAGTTCTCTAAGAATGAATTGCGCATCGAAACCTTTCGCATTATGTGCTATGCAAACGGTCTCATCAAAATGCTTCAAATCACGAATAGCGAACTCAGTGAATTGAGACACAGGATTCTTATCAAAAATATACTGGCGCACACCACACCATTGACATTTTACGTTCGGATCCGGATCGTTCATACAATCTTCACAAACTTGCTGTGCTACACACAAATTAGGTTTGTGAATATTTGTTGATTCGTCACCTTTGACTTCTTCACATTGCTGTGTCTCGAAGTCATAGAAAATGTAAGCCACTTTCTTAGATTTTGGCTGTCCTCTTTTATCTTTTTTAATTTCTAGGGGTGTCATAAAACAAAAATGATTAATTGGACAAAGTTTCTTACACGTTGCGCAATCAGAGAAGCCACATTTATGTACCTCCCCTTTCTTGCTTTTCTCAGAGTTAAGTAACTTTGAACAACCATTGCAGATTTGCAATACTGAGCAAATACTTTTACCTGTAGAGTGTGAATTATAAAGTAAATGTTTCCTGAAACATTCGACTCCATAAAAATACCGTCGACAATCCCCACATTTAATATTATCATTTTTTTTATTCATGTCAGCATTCACTTTACATGATGGGGAACTAAAACAAGCGTCACATTTCATTGTGCACCTGTGATCAGTTTGTCTAAAGTAAGCCTTATTACACGGTATACAAAACTTCTGTGCTGCGCCAGCCCCAATTAAATTTAGTATAGCACTATAATGAAAATCTGGATGACCTTCATAAAGCAAATAAATATTGTGCTTGATCTCACTACCTGTATTTGTTATTTCCGAACTACCCTCGTAAATAGCCTTATCTCTCCCTTTCCCGAAATCTTTAAAATTAAAAACAGTTATTGCAATCTGAGATTTTGCCAGATATTTTTGATATGCAATTAACTCAGGCAGGCCACATCCAATGTCTGGTATTATCACACCAGCATCTCGAGTTAGCTTTTCAGCTGCCTTAATTTGTACTTTGAGTTTATCCCTATCGCTTATGCTTCTATACTCTTTTTTAAAATTATTATTATTTGGATCAGACTGACGATTTGCGTTCGCAATCGCTACTACGATAGCCTGTGGTAGACATGTGTTATTCTTGTTAGATATAGTATAAACTGATTTTTTAAAAACTTTGCTTGCTAGCTTCACACGGCCTTTTCCTGCTATTACGCTTACCCGCGTAATCTCTACTACAAAGGTGTCATCAATATTAAAACTTATGGCACTTTGAACTACTGATTCTACTAATTTCCACAAGTCTTCGAAATGCAAATCTTTAAGGGGTAAAAAGGCTTTCCAAGCAACTCCTTTGTTAAAGCCATCCGATCCAAACACAATGCCCACTAAATCTGTTTCCTTACACCACGAAACTATATAATTATATAACTCTAAAAAGGCTAATTCCAACCAAAGAACAGGATTATTCTCCCCAGGAGGTACAATTTTAAAAGTTAATTTTCGCCCATTTGTGTCGAATTTTCTCACATATTGGTCACATTCGTCTATTTTTATTATGAAGGGGGCTAAAATGTTACTCTCATTCCTACCTTGTGGTTGAGCATCATGTAAATCTTCTGAGAGAATCCCAACAGCTTCATCAGCCATCGACTGGCCATGAGAGATGAGTGTGGGGGATGAGCTAGCCTCCATAGCTCTGGATGGGCCTGCAATCGCACTCATGGCTGGAGCTGCTGTCACATCATTTGGGGTCTGTTTCCGATTCGACCCTACTTAAGTCGATGTTTTTTTCCCACAGTTTTGATTTTCTGAAAAAATAAACATTTTAAAATCATTTTTTATTTTGTAGACGAAAGTTTAGGAATATATAAGTTATGTCTATATATACATATAATTTACATTACCTTTTCTTTTCAATGCAGATGTAGATCCATCCATTTCTTTACGCATTTTCTGCTCCTTTCGTACTTCCTGAAGAACTTTCCTTTGTTTCTTCTGAATCTCCTCGAGATTCTCCTTTGCAACCATCTTTGCCCTGAATTCATCCTGCTTTCTTTTTGCTACTTTCAATCTATCTTGCTTTGCAAGCTCTCTGCTTATTTTATCATTTTGTAATTTGCGCTCCTTTTTCAAATCTGCCTCTCTAATTTGTGCAATTTTCTTCAATCTTATTTCCCTTTCTTTAGCTATTTTAATTTTTAATTTTTCTTGCATTTTTTCCTGTCTAACTTTTTCGCTCTTATCCTGTTGCCTACGTCTATTTTCTTGAACAAGTTCCTCAGATTTTTTAATTTTTTTTTTCATTTGTGAATCTGGCACAATGTCCTCGTCAAAGTCCGTCTCGTCGTCATCAGTTTCCACTACTATATTACTATCTATATTACTTTTATTATTATTATTTTTATTATTGACTCTAGGATCCCGTGCTACACTTCCCTCACCTAATATTAACTCTTGTGAACTTTTTTGCTTCTTTGAGCAACCCGCTTCCACCATCGAATCAGAATGATCCCTCTTTTTAGTTAATTCTGCGGGTTTTTCTTTCGAATCTGCCTCCGTCTGATTCCTAATTCGTTGATAATGCAGAGCGTCGGTTTCCAAAGATTTTCTGGATTTAACGCTCTGAATTTCAGCTTTAACAAAAAGAGAAGCAAAAAATCAGCACACTATTTTGAAATGTTCACTTTTAGAAAAATTTTATGAATGAAAATTAAAAAGAGTTTTACTTACCAATGATCGCTTGTACATTATTTATTGCAGAGTTCGTCTCTCTCTGCATTTTTAAATATTTCCTTAATACCATAAGTAAAGGTATATCGTCCTTCCTTTGTATAGCTGTTTGCACAACATCATCAAGTTGCACCCGTGTATCACATTGGCTGATGTATCCTTCTAACTTGGCAATAAGAAACAGTCTGTCATCATCCCTCTTATGAGTAATTGCTTTCTGGTTAGCTTTGTTATCCATCGACATTATAGGGCTTATTGTTCACTTGAACTGATAACTTTGAGCTACACAAATAAACTCCTCACAGAACACAGTTCAATTTACCACACTCAACAATTGTACAAAATACACTGTGAAAACACTGATAAACTCCTGACAGAACACAGTTCAATTTATCACACTCAACAATTGTACAAAATATACTGTGAAAACTAATTACCATCGACCGTGCTTCACGTTAGAGCATATAGCTAAGACTGACGTTCCACCGAAAATGAAACCTTCGGAAAAATGTCACGGTAGAACACTATTACCTATGACCCTTTCACTTTTCCTACATCATTCCAACGCTTCTACCAAAAAGACCTTTCCCTTTCAAACCCATGGGTAACGGCATATACTCAAATCTGATGTCCATTCTGGAATGGGGCACACTACCATAACGCCTCCACGGATTTTCTATTTGAAAATCTTTTCGACTGATCTTTAGACCTTGTAACCTGTGAATAACCTTCTTCTTCACCCACTGTGTCATTATTCATGATTTGGTTTTCGTTATGAAAGTATCACTGTGATTTGAAGAATAAAAATGAAAAATTCTAAACATTTGCTTCGATCATAGAGTTATACCTATACAGTAAGCTTCAATTCATATCAGTCCTACCCATGAGTGTAAAAGAGATACTCTTATACAACATCTAATAGTATTTCACCCGCACCCACACTACCCTATGACAGGTATGAATTTGACCTATATAAAAACTAGCACATACAGATAATTAATTATTAAAGCATTATTCTGATTTGATATTTTAATCTCCACTATTTTTATTTTGAACCAATGATATTCAACCATCGCTTATGAATCGTGTCTAGACTTGTATTCCTCCCACCCCATAATGTCTCTATTACCTTGTACTTAAGATCTCTGAGTAGTTAGCTAAGAATCAGTTTCTCTGTATCTTTGAAGCAGTACCTACAATGTCGCAAACTATGACTGGTGTTGAAAGAGAAGCGGAAATTTCCTCTTTCACTGTTACTAATTCTACTACTGGTACTAAAAAAAGAGTTCATATGACGGAAGTGGATGCATCACGCAAGACAAACAAACATCTCATTTTAACCACACTGTATGCACTCAATAACTCATGCAGTAAAAACGCTATTGTTGGTCTTGAAGTGCAGTCAGATGGCAGTTTTCAACCTATTGTAAAAATTGTGTCTAACAAGCTACAAGGAATCACATTTGGGGCGGCAACATGGTCCAAATTCCAACAACAATTTAAATTCATAAGTACCTACTTTGAATCTGGGGGCTATTCAATGTCAGAGCTGGAACCACTCGAGATTAATGACTACATAGTGAAGTTCACGACGTCCTTCGGTGAAAAGACTATTCTTTTTGACAAAACACCTGCTCCCGAGGGTGATTGTGAGGATGGTGAAAATTCTTGTAAAAACAAGAAACAAAAAGTTTTTGTACCTGCAGTGG
>CAKNYM010004021.1:0-18817 GCA_932195095.1 Andricus curvator | reverse complement strand
CTATCCGCAACCTGAGGACGCGCTACGTAGTGGTGATAGGAAACCCAGCATTGAACTTTATGAACTCAAATTTAAATAAATTCGTCTGCATTTTATTATTCAGAGATTTTAAAATATAAACAGGAAACAAAATTAGAAAACAGGTTTAGTCATTGATACTCTCTGCTTCAGTACATCATTCAAGTTAATTAGAATTTCTTTAAATTATTATGAATTTACATTTAATGTGTTTGGATTTTCTGTCGTGGTTTAAATTCTTTTTTTTCTGATTCTTTGAAGCTGCTTGAAATGCATTTAAAGTCTTTCCAATTCTTGTTATAGTATATTACATTACAAATAGTGTTAGGCACGTCTTGACACAGGGAAATCACAATTGCAGGACTACTCGTGAAACAGAAAATAGAAAAAGGATCCATCTCGTCATCCTCTACAAGCCTTTATTTGAAAAAATATAATTTTGTAAAATTTCTCTTCTGCTGTTTGAACCCACTGCCACATACAATTTTTTAATTGGTGTATTAATCTTCGACCTAAAACAGTTACGATTTTTTTTTAAATCAACAGAATTGATATATTTTTTCAAACGCGCAGAAAGTGCGCATTCACATCCTTGAATTTAAATTGTATAATATCAGAAACATGAACTATCTAAAAATACATGATCATAAATTTTTACATATTAAAACTTCTTCGATTTTAAAGAATTAAGTGTTATTGAATTTCAAGTGAAATCCTTTAAGCACTGAAAACAGTACATATTTTTAAATGTGCGAAGAAAAAATAGATGATTTAACTACATACATTTGCAACTCAAATCCTAATGGATAAAACGATTTCAAATTACAGAATATAGTTTTATTTTGGGCGCAAATAAAAGTACAGGTTTTTCCATTCAAACAACTTAATATCAAAAAATGGGAATATTGACATTTATTATTGAAAATATGTTAATCTGACTTCTAGTTCGTGTTCTCAGTGGTTTAATTTCGAAAATTTTAATGGAAAATTGTTAATATTTTGAAAACTCACCATTACGATTGATAACTTGAAAGTTGTTTAATTTCCAAGGATAATATTTCAAATTTTCCAATTGTCAAAAACAAAATTTCATATTATTTGAAACGAAAGATTTTACATATTTATAAGCCAGACACAAAATTTTTTCTTCTTGTACTTCTCGAACATGATTTTCAATTGAAGGAAATTTTCATTGGGACAAAAAGTAATTCCTTCAAACCAAAGAAATTTTTTTGAACCAAAAGAAATTTCTCTGAATCAAAGACAGATTTCTTCGACTGAGAGCCAATGAATATTTTTCTTTGAATCAAAATGGATAAAATTTCGCTTTAAATATAGGATGCGGTTGATACAGGAAATAACTGCTTCCAATAGTAATAATTGTTCACGTTCTTCCTTTCTTTCATGATACTTTACCCATTCCTCGCACGTAGCCACTTCAGGTAATTTCTCCTTTGGCTGTCGATTTTGATGAGTTTACGCTTTTAAATTTCTTTTTTGCGCTTTTAAACCAGGCCAAGGTAAAGCTTTTTAAAAGGGTGATGGTATGTCCCGTCTGTTTAGCGTATTCGAATCATTCTCGTCGTTTTCATTTAGATTTTCCTTAATACTTTTTCAAGCTTGAACTTTATTCCCATTGAAATTCAAGAATTTTAAATTAGATTAAAATGAAATTCAAAATCTCGTTTAACGTCCAATACTCAAGTTAATGTATAGAATTCCTGAAAATAAAACAAGAATCCAACGATCACATTTCGGCAACCACCATAAAATGCTCCTATTCTTGTTTTATTTTCAGGAATTCTATACATTAATTTTATTCCCATTACTCGAAGAAATTCCAGACTTTTTGGCAAAATCTTGTTCTGCATTTTCCGAATCAGCGAATGCAGTTGTCAAGGCTGGCCAGATGTGACTTTCTACTGCAATGAAAATAGGTGCTTCACTGATTTCCTCTAGCGTTAACATATTTTTGCCCAATTCAATAATGCTAGGAATACTATCCAAAGATTCGATATGCAAAATATCTGGGTTCACAAGTAATGCATTATCATTCACCTTTGATAAAGGAGCTTGAGAATTGCTTTGCGATGCTCTATTCTCGACAAGCATGGATTGTTTTGTGACCTCAACATTCTGAAATTGCACGTCTTCAATTTCTATCTGAGGGTTTCCTACAAATTCCCCAATTTCTTCAACCTAAAGTTGATGTCCTATTTCTTCCACTGTTAGTTTTTGAATCTCCTCCTCCGGTTCTTGACTCTGAACCATCTCAAATCGATTTTCTGTATATTCCTGTTCCATTTCTTGCTCCTCAGTTTGGTTTTATTCAACTTCCGCCTGAGTCACATGTCTCTCTGCTGGATTATCCTCAATGTCCCCAATTCTTCTTTTTAAAGATAGCCAAAAGTCAAACATAGTTTTATCTTTGACATTTTCCGACCACAAACAGCCAGATGACTTGAAGAAATCTACTTTTCCAGAAGGCATTTTCTTTTCGATAAATTGTAGATAATGCTGAATGTCCTCTACGTTCGAGGATGATGTGCTCATAGATCTACGGGGCTGCAGCAATTTTGAGTAACCAATTGCATCTGGGTTGAATGGATCTAACCCGCATGCTCGAAACCCATTTTATAAAGATTGCTGGAAATTGCATTTGTTGATGGTTGCTTCCAGTAAAGGCGGAAAACTTTTGCGAGTCTTTCTCTCTCAACCATTTTCCATTCGTCATTTTTGCACGGTCGTCTTCCATTCCTTCTGCAGTGAACTGAAAACTGCCACTTACAGTGGCTAAAGAATGTGAGTGTCATTTGTATGTGGGGCCACAAGAATTATGTGATGATCAAATTGCTGACTATCATCGTTAGATGAGAACTATATCCATCTAGAAATAAAATTACCGGCAAGGGTATTTTTTCTTTCAAGATCCATGGGTAGAAAATGCTTGAGATGAATTCGTTAAATGTTTCTCCTGTCATCCAACCATTTTTATAGGTTCCAAGGCCCCAATTTTTTGGCAGGGATGCAGCTATATCTGCAGGAACTCTTTCATATGAAAATACTATCATTGGAGGTGCTAGATCACCTGCTGCATTCCCTGTTATTAGAGTGGTAAGACACTCTTTTTCATTGCAATTAATGAAGTTATAAACAGACTTTTCACCTTTTCTGACTAGAGCATGGCACCTTTACGGCAGAGAAAAAATACTGTTTCATCACAGTTAAAGATCCGGCGAGGTTCGAGAAGAATTGAAAGATACAACTTTGCAGTAAAGCAATCAAGGACCTCTTTGAAACAACCACGAAGTTGTTCCTCAGTTATGACACCTCGAGATTTAGTTAAATTTTAAGGAACTCTTTTTGAAACCTCTGGGTGTCTTTTCAGAAATAATTCAAACCAGTTTCTTCGAGGTCTTCCATTTGGAAAAACAGAAGATTTATTTGATTCAATTAAGAGCAACTTTACGCTATCTAAAAGATTATCTTTCGTTACTGGAAATCCGATTGCTGCTACGTTTAACATCCATTGCACAAATTGAGATTCTTCTTGTTGTGATAAAATTGCCTCCGGTCCCATTTTTCTTTCAATGGGAACTTTTCCGTGATATTTATTCGACAAAGTTGTTTTGGGAGCCTCGTACAATTTGCTAGCAGCTGCAATGGACGTTCCATTCCTGACAGCTTCTAAAGCAGACAGCATTTGTTGTTCTGAATATTGCAGCTTATTACCTCAAAATTCAATCGCCTTATTTTACTCAATAAATGATAAAAATAAATATTTTTTAGATAAGCCCTACTTCTTTTTTAAATAGGAGTGTTCCTGCACAGCGAAACACTGCCTAATGTTAATAATTTTTGCGTAAAGTTATCTAAAAAGGGGCTTCGGCTAACAGCCTCAAGACCTACTTTTTTCATCATCATGAATAATTTGTATACCTAAATTAATTAATTAACGTACATAAAAACATTCACATACACTTTTTATCAAATGAATAGTAAACATTTATTGGCGACATATAATAGAAAAAATTAATTACCTAAGTACCAATCAAGTTTCAGTTTTCGGTAATCGTGACGATTACACACGCAGTATGAGTATAAGTGCTTCAGTTACCGTTTACGTTATTTTAAACAAATTCAAGAGAAAGATGTTTCTGAACTCTATAGAGATCGAAACTGGAATATTTTACTGATATAATAAACATTGATTTACCTGATGATTGTGAATATTGCGTCATGTTCATGACATACAAATTATTAATTCTCTATATGAAAATTTCTGCTAAGTTAAAAACACGAGATTGAACGTTTATCAGATTACAACGTCAGATCAAAAAGCAGGGAGCTTCGTTTTATCATTGAAAAATTTTATTATTATTTTTTTCAATTAGAAAAAATAGTTTGTTTTTTTTATTTTGTTTTAAATTTCAAAATTGCAAAAAGGATTATATAAGGCATTATCGGGGAAATTCTTTCTGATATTGTTCGATTGGACTCAAGCTTCGGCAAAGTTTTTTTCTGTTGGATGAAAATTTATTGAAACAAATGTTGCCATTTAGACAAATATTTATGACAGGAAAATGGTTAAATATTTAGATTTTTTGTGGGTGGCATTGATTTAAGCGGTTTGTAGCTCATTTAATATACATCCAAAAAAGCATCTTCTACCGGCAGAAATTCGGAAAAATATAATTCACTTTTTTTCTGTATTATTAAAGGTCAAACTTTTTTCCATCAGCAGTAATTTTTTTTATCTGAAGAATAGTATGCTGATACAATGGATTCTCGTTCAACAACAGGATCATCATTCTTTCTAAAAAATTCTCATAAACTTATTCTTTTTGTTTAAAAACTCATTTTTAAGGTTGAAAATGTATTGATTTTGTTAAAAATTGAACTATTTGGTTGCAGGGAGCCGACCGAAACTTTTGTTCCATTTCATTACTGACAATTAAACAAAATAATTTTGATTCAATCATTAATGTAATTTCAGATGTTATCTAATTTCGTCCAAATCTAGAAATAACAGTTCCAAGTTTAGTGAAAAATTATTTTCTATATCAATAACGAAATGGAACGAAAATTTCGGTCCGGTCCCTGTTTGGTTTAAAATTCGCTTTTTGTGATAAAAATTAATTTTTTCAACTGAAAGTTACCCATTCTATTTTTGTTTGAGAATATATCTTTTTAAGTTGTAAATTGCTGTAATATGTTAAGAATCTGTATTTTTGGTAGAGAATGAATGATTGGAAGCAGGTTAATTTGATGAACTGAATTTTATTCAGATTGTTTATTTGATCCTAATACAATCACAGTGCTATAGGTTTGCGTTCTCCTCTCAGTGACCCAGTGAACGTATTGAAGTGGTTTTCAAGACATTCCTTAGCATAAGCACGGAATTCCCTTTCCTTTATACCTAATGATATAATATTTACTGTATAGCACTGTTCCGCATACTGTAAAAAAATTTTTTTTGATTTATTTCTATACCTTTTTAATTATGTCATATATGGATACCAATATTTAAAAATTGAAAATCTTCATAACCTTCTCATTAAGATTGAAGTTTATAAACTGAAATTTGAATAAAGTCAACTACATTATATTACATGGAGATGTAAGGGTTCATTTTTTTTGGGATTGCTGGACAGAAAAAAACAGATTTGGTAATTAATACTCTTGACTTGAATATATTATTATAATTAATTAGAATTCCTTTAAATCACTATGAATTTACATTTAATTCGTTTGGATTTTTTGTACTTTTTAAACTCTATTTTTTTAGTGTTGCGAATTTCTTGTAATTGGTTCAAATTCTCTTTTCTTGCATGATTCTAGAGACCACGGAATTCAGAAACTCTACGGAAATGAAAGAATTTAGGAAATTCAGGAAATTCGGAAAATTCTGAATATTCAAGGAATTTACAAAATTCAAAGAATTTCATTGAATTTAAAGTAACCAAAGAAGACATTAAAATAGAAATCAATCAGAAAGAAAGAAATCAGAGATATTAGGGAATTCAATTTTTCTCATTCATAACCATTTGAATTTTCAATCATCTTGAATTTTTAACATGTCAATTTTTACCTGTTGAAAAATGAAGCAAACTGAAAATTGAATTCAGAATATTCAAGCAATTCAGGAAAATCAGAGAATTTCAGGGACTTCAGAACAATTAGGAAATTCAAGAAATTTAGAATATCCAAGAAATGAAAAGAATTGCAGGGATTTTAGAACATTAAGGGAATTCAAAGAATTTAGAAATTTGAAAGAAATTCTTAATATTTATGCGTTTAGCAATTTGAGCGAATTTCGGAAAGTTAAAAAGATCTAAGAATAGTTCAAAGATTTCAAAAGAATACAAGAATTCTAAGAAATTCAATGTGGTTTAGATTTTGCATTAAATTTATAAATATGTAGGTACATTTGAAACTGCATTGGAAAATTTGACATATTGTATTTGTAATAGATTAAAAATTATATTTTGTATTTACCGAAAGTGCCTCATATATCGACAATGTGAAAGCCGTAGTATAACAACCATTTAATTTACGCCTAGTTTCTGCCGATGCATGATATCTAGCGAGTCTTCTAAATCCTTCCCAGCATTCCTCTACGTCTTCATTTAGTCCTCTTCTTCTTGCATCAGTAATTGCAGTCTATTTAGCAAGAAGAGAGAAACAATTACAAACATTTTCTTATATGGTTAAACGAATCTTTCAGGAAATAAAATTATTTTCACTAACTGACCTCAACATCCAATCCTAATTGGTGTACGATGGCGTTTATCTCATTCGTCTTTTTTTCGCGTAACTCATTCAGGTCCTGCTTCAAGTTAGCGAAGACTGTCTGCAATTATAAAGAGTAATGATATAATGATCATATTTTCAAAAATTTTGTGTATCATTTTGTAATTTTGTATTTTTTGTGAATTTCTATTCTTAAATTTATCAAAATGAAAACTTTAGTTGGTCTATTTTTTAAAAAACCACAAATGCTTCCTCTATAAGGAAGCAAAGTGCTTGTGAAATGAGCACCATATAAATATAAATACAAATAAAGGGGAAAGACTCGAGATCGAATTCACAGCTATTCAATTTTTTTTATTAATCTTGGACGAAAACTAGAACTTTTTATTCTCATGATATTTTCTCCCACAAATCATTATTTATGCATAGAGTTTGCAAACAATATATTTTTCATAAATCTACATTCCTCTGCTATCAACGAAAACTAAAATAATTAATGATTTAATTACCAAAATAAATTTTCTACAGAAAAGAAAGGAATTTTTGAAGCAACATTAATTTCGGCAATCAATGAATTGAAACCAATAAAATCAAAATTGAATTTTTGAAAAAGTAGTTCAACTTTTGACCCTGTAGTTCAGTCTTCTGCCAAGGAAATTCTTCATTTTTCGACAACAAAATGAATTTTTAATAAAATAATTAAATTTGTAACCAAGTAGTAGTATTTTTATCTAGAGAAGATGAGTAATTCTTTTTCAAAAGAAGGAGAAAAGAGGGGAATAGAGGAAAAAGTATGAATTGTTTAATGTTGAAGATTTGCAATAAAAATTCTGCAGTTTTAATAAATTCCAATTTGTAATTGACAATTCTCTAATTCTGAATATTTACAATTAAAGAAGAGATCTTATAGGGTTTCAAAAATTTGAAGGAATTTTAAGGAAATTTCATATTACATTTATTTTTCTTTTTATAAGGTTTACTAGAAGATCTTTCGAAATCTCATCCAGGAGGCTTACAAAGTATGCTCACCTAAAGCTATACAAAAAAAAACGCGTTGACATAAAATTCTCTGATTGTTTTAATTTATTATACTACTTGTGTCGAAATGATTTGATGCTCTCAAGGCAAAATAACAATGAATAGTAGAATCAAATTTTACATTCTATAAATTACATTTACATTTTTTTGAACTGAAGAAAAATGTTTGTACTGAAAGAAATTTATTTGAGTCGAAGAAACTTATTTGGACTGAGGGTCAATAAATATTTTTCTATAATTCAAGCAAAATTTTTCTCTAAGGCTGAAAATTAAAATGTTATATTATTCGAATCGAAAGATTTCATACATTTATAAGCCAAACAACATTTTTTTTCTCGTACTTCTTGAAAATCATATTCAATGGAAGAAAACCTTTGACTGGGAGAAAAAACCATTCCTTCGAGCCAAAGAATTTTTTTTTTAATCAAAGAAAGTTTCCTTTGACTAAGAGCCAATGAATATTTTTTTCTGACTCAAAATAAATTACATTTCGCTTCAAATATGGGATACAGTTGATACAGAAAATAACTGCTATAAGAATACAGGGCAAAGATTTACAAAATATTTTGTTTTAAACTCATTATTCCTTCAGATTCATTTCTATGATCTACACAATAATACCGATACATTTATCTGACAACGAGTAAGAGTTGAAATAGTCTACATGTCTCTAAAATATTTCTTTCATTTTGATATGCTATTTTTGAAAAACGTAGTTGAAAAATTGTTTTGTCTTGAAATACATCATTTTAGTTTTCCATATAAATTATTTTCGTACGAAGAAATTCAGAGTATTTATATATACCACATTCAAGTTCCCGATATCTCCTAATTCTATAGAAGAAAAATAATTGCTTGGTGAAAAAAATATTTTAAGACTGTATCTAATGATTTGGAAGAAGTTATAAACATGGAAAACAAAACAATAGAAAAGTATGATACATAAAACAACTCGCTCGTGTAACATTTTTAACTCTATGGTAAGAATAAGCAGATAAGTAGATAAACATTATTTTCCTGAAATAAGTATGAACTTGAGTACCTCAAGAAGATTATTTTAATTGTATGGCTTTTTCCTTTATTCAAAAGATACTTTGAAGTCTTTCTAAAGTTGAAAACAAAATTGATAAAATTTAACTAATTTGTCAATCCTAATTTACAAGTAGGAAGCAGCTTGTTGCTTCATAAAAGTAAATAATTAATTAGTTATTTAAATAAAATAACGCGATGGTGTAATGTTTTGAACTATTTCGGAAAAATAAGAAGGTCATATTGTGAAATGGTAAATGTGACATAGCCGGTCTCTAAATCAAAAACAATGCCTCTCATTGTTCAAGCAAATCTAAAGAAATTAAATTTCTCATAATCATGAAATGACAATGAATCAATGGTATTGAAACTAATTGTACATAATAAGAATCTTCATGCACCACTTTTGAACATTTTTACGGTTGTACGTTTTTCTAGTTTTACATAGAAAATCGAAATTATTCAAGCTAGTGTGGATTTATATCAAATATAATGTTTTGAAGGCTGTGAATGAAAGCTCGTTGCAAGCGTAAGAAGATTTACGCTGTGTCGAAGAAAATTTCAAAAAGTTAAAAAAAAATTAATTCATTTAATTAATTTCATCATTATCAGACATTATCATTAATTTCATCATTCATCATTAATTCATTTCACTCGACTAATTATTCAATAGTTGAAAATGGAACCATTGAAAATTCAAGAAAAAATCTAATTTCATGTTAAAAATGTTAAATTTACATAATTGTACATGCAAATTTAATAAGTAAACTTTTCAATCCATGAGAAAACAAATAAAAATGTTAAGTTCTCTTACAAATGTGTACAATATGGTGAGTGAATTTGAGGAAAGTCATCGAAGTAAATTTGTGTATTCCGGGAATTCAACGTGGCGATAGGGAATATTGAATAAATATTAAATACTAAATGGTCGACTTACTTGAAAGGCACAGAGAGCCAATAAGAAGATCGCACACTTCATGATTCAATAAGTTGTTAACTTTTTCCTCTTTCTAGTACAAATGAGCCAATAATATTTTATCTGAATCCGTGAAGTGGACTACTAAATAACTTACCACGTGGAATGCTCAAATAATTGACGCAAGAAAAATTCATAAGAGAGAAGGTCAGAAATAATGGCCGACTCATTATGATTTTAAGCTTCGGCTAATGTAGCACATTGCAGCAATAAAGGTATGTTTTTCTAGAATCTTCGTTTCCCTCTTCTAATTTCAATGTTTGCTCTATGATAAAAAGAATTAACTGAGAGACCTGAAAAACATTTTACAAAACTGAAAAATTTGAAAATTAATCAATCTCCAAGTTTGATGCATTTTTTATAATAAAATAATAATGAAAACAAAAATGATTTACCTCTTCAAATGGGACATTGAAATCCCGAAAAATCAAATTCTTAACCGAACCCTGTATCATTCCTTGAATAATGAAATATTCAGAATAGGAAATTGCCAAATCATTAAATATTTGACAATCTAAAATTCACAAATTCAAACAATTAAAAAGTTTGTTTCTCAATGAATATTATTTATTTATTGAAAATACAATTTTGAATATTCAAAAAATTTGTTTTCTTAAATTAGCAAATAATTAACGAAAATATCTGAAAAACATTTGAAATAACTACAAAATTGAAAATGCGGAAAAATCTTGCTCCGTAGTTTATTTCTTAACTAATTTCGGCATCATTCAATATTTTTAAATGATATTTTCCATGTATTTTGCTTTTGAAAAGGCATTGTCAAAATCTGGGATTTTTCACATTATTATTTGCAGGATTTTTTTAATTTTTTCAACAGTCGTTTTTCAATTTTGAAAAACAAAAAACCGGCAGTTTCATCAACAACTACTCAATTTATGGTGGTAATTTGATCTTTTTATTTTAAAATTCAACTGTTTCATAAAAATTTAATTATTTTGTGGAAAATAAATATTTGGTTAAAAAATTCTGGGTTTTCTTGACAAATCGTCTTTCTTGTAGAAAACTTGATTGATCAAACTTACCTGTAAGTAAAGTTCTATCAAAATTGTATGAAGCGCGTATTTCTCTAGATCGCAAGTAGTACCCCTAACTTTTACTGGATTCGCCACAATATTCAAAGCTTCTAAAAAAGTACGCCAGTGCCGCTACCGTCGCTCGGCCACGTCTCCGAATCATCATTTTGTCCAAAGTGCTGCCGTGATTTTTTATTATGTTTTTAATTTTGAGAAAATGGGAATTCTGTGGATGGGACTGATCTATTTAGAAGAGGCGCTTCATACAATTTTGATAGAACTTCACTTACAGGTAATTTCGTTTAATCAATCAATTGTATTACGCGCATGTTCCTCTAGATCACAAGTAGATGTTAAAGCCACAGCAGCTCAAAAAACAATATCTTCTGATATCAATAAGAATATATATTGAAAAATTTTTTTTTTTAACATTACAATGTTTAGAAAATGAAAAAAGATTAATTCTTATTCAAAGGAATAAACCTTATTTAATACACAAGCATTACTTTTTTTGTGATAGTATGTCAGCAGAAAATGCCGTATTGTCTTCAACAATACTGAAATCATAAAATTTTGCATTGTCTTGGGGTTTTGGGTCCAGCCTGCAGTTTTTCTAATTGTGTCGATGTCTATACAGTCTTTCTCTGCAGTTGAGGTGGATGCATGCCGAATACTGTAGGCTGGAAAAATACTAGTATCTATTCCACTCCCTTGTAGCATAAGCTTTACCCAGCTACTTGGCGTTTGAGATGGTACAGTAGAAAAAGGACGTCTGAATGAGATAAATAAGTTGTCAGTCCTTCCTCTGCGTTCTGAAGTTCGCTCCAAGTAACAGTTTGAAATTGTAGCTACACAGATGCTTTCGTCTTTAGGCTAGTATGGAATTGTTAGTAACGGCTGATTTCTGTGGAGTCCAGACGTTTTTATTCTGTCTGGAATCCTAATCTCAACCTTATCTCTCTTTTTCATAATATTTGTTATGTTCATCAAGTTCAAGGTCTGGAAGCGGTGCACTGTAATGAGTGCAAGCAAGGTCGCGAGTTTCATTGATAACTTTTATAGTGAAATCTCATTTTGAGGAACTAAGGTTGACATCTGATTCAAAAAGATCGTGGGGTCCCACGTCTGGTTGTACTTTAGTTTAGTGGGTCTCTGATTGTAGACTTCTTAAAAAAATCGCCTTAGTCTGTCGTCTTGAGCCATTTCCTTTCCAATTATAAATAAAATTGGTGATCTTAAGCTGTTTAAGGATCCGTGAGACGCTCCCTTTTGAACACTTCTATGAGCAATAATAACACGTTATTAACGAAACTTTCGAATGGCTTAGTGCCTCTTTTGCAGTTAAACATCTACCATTTTTTTGAAAAGCCTGCGTACTGTTTTGATGAAGATGTAGCCAGCGATTATATCATAATATCTATGGAGTCACTCGTGACTCCTTTTTTGTCGTATGCCTCCAGGATAAAATTCCTACCACTAGGGTAAGGCTTTTTCACAGTGGGTGTGGATCGCTGTTTGGAGAAAAAAGAAGGTTAATATCTGGTTCAAATTTTATTGGCTTGGATTGTAAAAGGCTTTTATTTTATGAAAAACTTTTAAAATAATTGCAAACGGAGAAAATGCATGAAAATAAAAACTTGACCAGTATACTGTAAACTTCCGGGTTTCCAAAATAGAAAACAATTTTCTGAAACGCATTGTCAGAAAATGATATTCTTTTTCTGGTGCCGTTCTTCGAGATTCAAAATCTGCAACTCAATTATCTTGCCAGCTAATATATGAGGCGAAAATGTAGATATTCCTCGCTTCACACCATTCCCGTATCGCACGTGATAACCTGTTTAACTTTGAAAATCGAACACCACCCATTCTGTTTATGTAAGATGAAGCAGTGGTGTTATTAACCCTTGAAAGGATATTGCAATTTTCCAAATTTTTAGCAAAACATTTCAACCCGATGAAAGCACTTTTTAATTCTAGAATGTTGATATGACAGTTTTGTTCCTGTTTTTCCCAGAATCCATGGTTTCTTAAATCTCCACATGCAATAACGCAACCAGTTAAGGAGGCATTAGAAAAAATTCCGAAGCAAAATCCTATTGGCTTGATAAGAGTTTTTTGCTCATCTGATGTTCACTTCCCACCAGCTTAACTCTTCACGTACTTGATATTATATTACCATCTTTGATTCGTAATTGTTATTATTAATTTTTGAAGCTTCAAATTTCTTCCTCTCGAAGGCCTTAGTGTGACCGTAACCATATTTTACAGTGGGACAACAAGAAATTATTTTACCTATGAATTCCGTAAATAGACGTGTCTTACAAATTGAATGACTTTCTAAACTAGTGATCAAAGTGAATACTTTATTGACCTTTTGCTGTTGTAGTTCAACTATCATAGCCTCTGAATTAAACATGTATCCTAAATATTTTTTCTTTTTTCCAGGTGTTAGTTGATTCTTTTTTAAATTAATAACAAAGCCTAGATTTTTTAACATTGTACATGTGGGTGATATATTTTCTAAACATTTTTGTTTAGTATCAACAAGTAATAGCCAATCGTCTAGATACAACACTGAAAGTAATCCATGATTTCTTGATCGCGCTACCACCGGCTTTGAGTTTTTTGTAAAAACATAGGGAGCAAAGATAAGAGCAAAAGGTAAGCAGCTATATTGACGTAACTTACCGTTGAAATAAAATCTTAAATATATCCTATGTGGTTCTTCTATTGGTATTAAGTGATACGCGTCTTTCAAATCTATGGAAGCCAGTTGGCAATCAGGCGTAATAAGTTTTACGACTGTTCTCCAGTCTTCGAGCTTAAGGTGCGCTGTCTTGAAAAATTGGTTCAAACTTTTAAAATCTAGAAATTATCTGAGAGAATCTGAGAGATCTGAGAATCTGAGAGAGTTTATTGACCAGAAAAATTTGTGAGATAAATTGCCCTGGTTTCCATTTGCACTCTTCTATTGCTCCCTTTTGTGTTAATTCGAAAATGCATGTTGAGATATTATTAAATTCTTCGGTAGACCAATTAGTTTCTTTTGGAACATTATTTTTATAAACCTTTGTATGAAAAGTTATTTTATAACCCTGAATCCAAGACAATATGACACAATCGGAAGTAATTTCTTTCCAATTTCATTGGAAATAATTACGTCTGCCAGCTAAAACATTTAAGTTTCCTAGTATCGCCTGCTCCTCTGATCCGATCTCCTGCGTTCCTCTGGTGCATTCCTGCCCCTGTTTCTGCTGTTCTGAGAACTATATTGATTTCTGCTGCTCTGAGAATTCAATTGGTTCCTGTTGTTCTGAGAATTGCATTGGTTCTCGTTGCTCAACGTTAGAGGATTGTTTCCGCTCGAGCTCGGTTGTTGAGACTTCGATTTCGGGTTTCGCGAGAGCCTTAAGTTCTTTACTTGCTTGTTCTAAGGCCTTTTTTGCCTTCACCTTTTCTTCAAGGTCTTTTCCAAATAACCATTCTTCTGATGTCGTTTCTCTCAAAGTTTCCTGATAAGCAGTCAAATTAGACAATAAAATATTTCTTCTTATATTCGACTCATGACGCTGTAAATCCGCCAACAGTCTACCAACATCGCTGAGATTTTCAACCAGGGCTAAATCAAGTTTTCCTTCTCCTTCGTCAACAATTGTAGATAGAGCTTTCCCAATTGCTGCCAGTCCAGTTGTCAACTTTGCTTGTCTTTCCTTGATGAGATCACATCTCTTGAATATACCATCCTGAAGAAAAACCGCCTTTATTTGGGGATTTATCTTCGGTCGATCGATTACGATGCAGTTACTTGGTGGAGGATATTTTTCAATAATCTCTTCTTTTTCCTCATCCAGTAATCCCTTTTTTAAGATATCCTCCCACCTAACGACAAATACTTTGAGAATTGGAGAAGCCACGATGCGTTCCTTTATAATTCGTTTACCAATGACATTTAAAACATCTGGGCCAAGACTTTTGTGATCTTGGTTAGCAGATGAGGTATCATTAGGCTGGGTATTATCCTATTCTATGCCTTGAACCTTTTCTGGGTTGTCGTCCTTCGATAGACCTGGAGGATTATCAACTTTAAAATATGTTATATGGGGATAGAAATATTCAAAAATTAGAAAAATGTATGATATGATAGTCCCTTGAACTCGTTAAGATGAAGTTTTATAAACCCAAATTTAAAACAATTCTACAATTAGTAGTCTTTATTTTTGCATTTTTGAAATTGCAGCAAAAAACAGCTTAGAATTCTTGTATACTCTTTCAAATCGGTTTTTGTTGTTGTTAACTTCCTTGAAATCTTTTGAATTCCGCTAATTCCCTGACGTAACTGGATTCCTCTAAATTCACTGAATTGTCTGATATCTTCAAAATCGTTTAATTCTCGACATTCAAGGAATTTCATAAACTCAAAGAATTTCCTGGATTCCAAGGAATTTACAATAATGCAATTTAGAGATTTCAGGGCATTCTCAATATTTCGAGAATTCAAGGTAAACAGGAAATTGAGAGATTACAAGGAATTTCAGGAATTTATAGAATTCTAGGAATTAGTCCGTTACCTACCAAGAAAAAAAAACAAGTCCTTGGGATTTGTTCTGGCCTTTCAGGTGTTTGCCGAAATAAAACCTAGCATTTTCGGTGTTTAAATGTATTTTTTATATTGGTTTCGCTGATAAATTATGTAAAATTAACAGCTAATCGTGACTGAAAACTGAACGGCAAGATCCTTCTTGATACACCATCTGGTTTTGGTACAATTGTTTAAAACTTTTGAAAATGGAAATTGTTTTGCTTGATTATATATGCGGATGTGGAGAGCTGGAAACAGGGCACCGGGATAAAGATGCCGTTTGGAATCGAAGGGCAACCGTTTAAAAGTCTAGAAAATTTCGCGCTTTAATCATATTTTGCAAAATCTTGCACGTTCAACTCAGCGCCAAATCTAAAAAATCATTCCTAAAAATTCCTAACTCTTTAAATCTGGACCAAGAACATGAATCATTTTTGCATGATTTCTGAGGCATCATCAAAATGATTGATTAAAATGATGAATGAGTCAGATTGAAAAGCAGGGGACTCCATTTATATCTGAAAAATTATTATGACATTAGACTTTGAAACGGGGGAAAACGTAAAATATTTGGATTTTTATGTAGGTATCGTCGATATGGGCGATTTGTAAGTTATTTAATATCCATCCAAAAAAGCTTCTTCTACAGGTCAGAATTCGGAAAAAAATACAATTTATTTCTGACCTTTATTATTGAAGGTCAAATTTTTATTCTCAAGGAATAATGAATTTGGTCTTAAACTGTTGCGCTTCAAAGCTAAATATTTCTTGAATTGTACAATAGAATAAATTCAACATACACGTGGATTTAGCGGTATTTTTTAAATCTAAAAATCAATATGTTATCAGAACAGGTTGTCTTTTAAAAACAATCTTTGTCAAAAATTTACATCGCTTTTGGAAAATGATTGGAAGCAGGTTAATTTGATGAACTGAATTTGAATCAGATTGTTTATTTGATCTCAATACAATCACAGTGCTGTGTTGTTAATATTTTATGTTAAAAACCAACCATTACGTTTGATAACTTGAAACCTGTTCAATTTTCAAGGATAATATTTCAAATTGTCTAATTGTCAAAATCAAAATTTGATATTATTTGAAACGAAAGACTTTACATATTTATAAGTCAGGCAAAAAATTTTTTTTCTTGTACTTCTCGAAAATTGTTTTTAATTGAAGAACAATTTTCATTAGGGCAAAAAGTCATTCCTTCAAACCATATAAATTTCTTTGAACCAAAAAAAATTTCTCAAAATCAAAGACAGATTTCTTTGACTAATAGCCAATGAATATTTTTCTTCGAATCAAAATAAATTGAATCTTTTCTGCAGTCTTTTTTTTTTTAACTGAAGAAGAATATCCTAATACAAAGGATTGGCAATCAACAACATTACTATCATACTTTAAAAAAATTCTTTTAAACCTATTTTTCATGCTTGAGAATTCATTTTTAAGGTTAAAAATTCATTTGATTAAAAATTGAACTATTTTGTTGAAAATTTGTTTTCTTTCTTTGTTGAAAATTAATTTCTTGAACTAAAAGTTACCTATTCTACTTTCGATTTAAAATCAATCTTTTTTAGTTGGAAATTGATGTAGTATTGTAAAAATTGATGTTTTTGGTTTATACTGAATTTATTTATTGAAAATTGATCTCTGTGGTTAAAAAACTGTTTGGAAGCAGGTTAATTTCATGAACTAAATTTTATTCAGATTGGTTATTTCATTTTTAAAAAATCACAGTGCTACAGGTGTACGTTCTCCTCTTATTGGACCAATCAACTCATTGAAGTGTTTCTGAACGCATTCCTTAGCTTTAGTGCGGCATTTCTTTTCCTCTATAACTAGTTGTATAATATTTTGTCTATAGCACTCTTCCGCATACTGTAAAGAAAAAAAAAATTTGTATCTTATTTCTCTATATTTTTCAACATCTCATATATGGATACAAATATTTAAAAATTCGAAATCTGAATGAGAATCTCATCTAACCTTCTCATGAGGATGAAACTTTATAAACTCAAATTTAAATAAATTCAACTAAATTTTATTATTTAGAGATTTTAGTGTGGATTTTTTTGTGATTGCTGCAAAAAAATACAGGTTTCATAATTACTACTGTTGACTTTAACATATTATTTGAATTACTATGAATTTATATATCATTCATTTGAATTTCTGTCCTTCTTCAAAAATTTTATTTCTTTTATGCTTTGGAATTTCTTAAAATTGTTTGAATTATTCCCAATTCTTTTTAATTCTTTCAACTTCCTTGGAATCCTCCGAACTCCTCTGAATTCCTTGAATTCGTCTAAATACCCTCTTCTTGCATTATTCTAGAGACATTGGAATTCAAAAAATCTAGGGAATTTAAAGAATTTCATCTCATTCATAAACATTTAAATTTATAATCTTTTCGAATTTTCAATGTCAATCAAGGAATTCAGGAAATTAAAAGAAAATTCTTAACCTTCATGGAATTCAGGAAATTTGAAATATTCCAGTTTTTACGAAAATTCAGATAATTTCAGGATTTCACAACATTTGGATTTCAGAGAATTCAGAAAATTGAAGAACTGGAAGGCGTTTCGAGATTTCAGGTAATTCCGATAAATTGAACATATTTTTAAAAAAGTTGAAAAATTTCAAAAGAATACAACAATTCAAAGAAATTCAACGTGGTTTAGATTTTGCATTACACTTATAAATATGTAGGTAGGTACATGTGTATCGGAAAATTTGAAATATTGTATTGGTAATAAATAGCTTATAAATTATATTTTGTATGTACCATAAATGGATGGGTGGAGTTCCGAATAGCGTAAACCGCTGATTTTTTTGAGGCTCCGTATACTTATGTATTTTGACGCGCTGATTACGAAAATGATAGTGAAAATGTGCGGAAATTTGATTTTCACGGTGAAACCATGAAAAAACCATAAAAATCATGGTTTTTTGCGATTATCTCAGCTAATATGCAAAATAAAAAAAAATGTTTCAAACAAAAGTTGTAGACATCATTGAAATACACATTTTTTGTTTAAAAGATTTTTTTCTGCGAGTGATAGTTTTCGAGGAAATGAACGATATAAGGATTACAATCGTATCTCCATTGGTTTCGGTTTGATACCTACTTACGCTCTTCACCACGGAAAGGTTGGAGAATTTTGAAGAGCATATTTTTTTTCTATTTTTCATGTTTTTTATTTTTTTTGTTTGGTTGTGGGGGCGGGAAGACACCCCTGTGACAGGTCACAAAAATAACTTATGTGACACACGACCCCCTTTCCCAGGTGTTTTGGGTGCGGGAAGGCACCCCTGTGACAGGTCACAAAAATAACTAATGTCAAACACGACCCCCTTTCCCAGGTGTTGTGGGGGCGG
>CAKNYM010004017.1:0-28894 GCA_932195095.1 Andricus curvator | reverse complement strand
AACTTCTTCGGTCATTTAATGGCATTCGAATGCATTGATTGTATTCGATATATCCGGTCAGAAAAAGCATTAAATGGCATTCGACTTATTTGGTAATTCAACAGCATTGAATGGCATTGGTTCCATTTCATACCTCTGATTACTGAAGGCATTGCATGGCATTTAACTAATACGGTCATTCAATGGCATCGAATCAATGGCATCACAAAGAAACCACTTTAATGCCATAATTTTTATGTGGATTCAAAATGATTCAAACGAAAACAGTCGAATGCCAAGAAGCGCATTCGGACAAAAACGGAATTTGTTTGGATTTATAGGCATTTGAGTGTACATTTTTTTCAATGCCATGTAATCCACTTCAATGCTCTCCTTTTTACAGGGATAAAGGAAATTAATTGAAGGAACAAGTAAGTGAAAAAGTGGTTTAACCCTTATACATTTTTCATTAGAGTTGTTGAACGTTCAGAACCTGACTAATGATAATAATTGTATATAATAATAATAATTATATTATATTATAATAGAATAATTGTATAAATATTAATTTTATACAATAAAGCACATTCCAAAATGTTTAATTCATAAAAGCTAATTTTTCCCCCTATCATTTTCAAACTGCACTTGAAAATTCATATTTCCTGCACTTAATTTATTTACCACGAAGTATAAGATGCCATAATATCTCATAATTCAAACATTTTACCTGAATTATCGTCTGCTACGAGCAGTCAGAGAAGCATTTCTTTATTTATTTTAATATTATATACATTTCTAAGAGCTGAAAAATATATACGAATAAAATAGATGTCTAAAATTCTTACTCCAATTACTTGTTATAGTTTAAACACGTTGTCTTTGCTTAAAATTAAACATTGACCGCTCTTGCTCGCTCTGCTCGGTCATGACCGAGCATGCTCGGTCTTGCTCATGCTCGAGCACGAGCAAGGTGGTAAACGTCCATCACTAAATATAAGAACTAAAAAAATACTTTCTTTCTACCATTCTCAGAAGTTCGATTCTTGGTCAACCTAAAAACTTTATTTCCATTTTCTTTAAGTTTAGGCAACTTTTACGAAAGAAAATGTATTTCTTTATTACCGATAAATAGTTAAATGTTAATGATAATTTAAATGTCGCTCCAAAAAACGCCATTTTCTTCCTAAACTGTCAGAATGGATTTGTACGATACCTACCTATAAGTTTTATGACGGACCTTGGGGAAGAGTAACAACAATACCAACAACGTTCGGTTACCCATAATAAACCATCCAATAAATTCTTTAAAAGACACGAAGAAAAAAGAGCAATAAATTGCAATAAATTCTTAAACTGCGTCCCTACAAGAACCAAAAGAAGCAGAACACGAAAGCTGTCTCATATTTAAAAAGGTTAGTTGATTCTGATGCAAATGAATTTGACAAGGAAGGTAAGACCTTTGTTGATACAGTTTGTTTTGCTATATGTGAAGCCGTTCATTCGGGAATCACGGTAAAGATTTTCTCTTTTGAAACGTCCCAAAATTTAATAATACATATCCCAGGTGAAAAAATCTATGTAGAATTTTGGGTTGAGTGTTTTCTTTTTTAGTTCTAAATTTACTTCTTTTGTTGTAAATTGAACTATATTCTTGGAAATTCAATTTTTTTTATCTGAAAATTTCACTATTCCATTTTTGGTTGAAATTTAATTTTTTTAGTTGAAAATCTAACAATTTTGTTGAAAATTCGTTTTCTTTTAGTAGAAAATGTACCTTTTTTTAGTTAGAACTTCAAATAATCAGTTGGAAATTTCTGTATTTTGTTGAAAATTTGTCTTTCTAGTAGAAACTTAATCTTCTTCTTTTAAAACTCATCTTTTTGGTTGAAAATTGAACAATTTCATTGTTGGTTCAAAATTTATCTTTATGAGTTGAAAAATCTACGTTCACTTTCAAAACTCAAGAAAATACATCTTTAAGTTAATCAGGAAAAAAAATTCACTTGCTAAAAACCGGGAGTTTTAAATAGCCTGATCGCTAGACATCCTCTTAATAGTATGTTATAAGATTACTAAAAGTCTCTGGCCTAGAAATAAAACAAACTAAAAATATTTTAAATCATCGACATGAAATTAAAAAATTAGCAAAACTTGGAATATGAAATTCGGTATTCAAAATCGGACATTTGGGCTGTATTTTAAGTTCATATTTCTAGGTAAAAGCATCTAAAAATACGAGACTTAACTTAAAACTACTCTGATGTAAGTATAGTTTAAACTTTTATTTATCTCTATAAGTATACTTTATATATATTAAATAGTGGAATTGGTTTAAATAGCTGAGACTTGAACATAACTTTTCATTTATGACCCACAAAAGCTTAAAAAGATTTTAAACTTCCAAACACTTTAAACACTTAAAGTTCAAATTTAAATTTAAAATATAAACATTTAACCTTTCGCAATTGACTAAATTTAGAGCTTTTGCATCGGTGAGTTTAGGACTAAACTATAAAATTAAACTTCCAATTAATTTTTTTAATTGAAAGAGTTTCAACTCAGTATTCTATATTTTCAAATCCCGATGGTCTAAATTGACAAATTCTAAATATGATGAAGTCAAAAATTGAAATATTTTTCAGTATATATCGCTATTTGCATAAACTGTATAATTTGCAATTTTACAGTTCGAAATAAAATTATCACAAAACTAAAAGCTTGAAAGTTAAAAATTTTGAAACTTCGAAGATCCAATTTGAGCTAATCTATGTTTAAGAATAAATTGTTAAGTCGTCTTAAATTTCAAGTGGACAACAATGATTTTATTCGAAAGCACCATGTGTTGAGCCTATAACGTCCCCTAAAAAGTGAGCGTTAGATAGCCCTGTACTAAATCGTGTCAGCTGGTGACATATTGTTAGTTTTATAAAGCGCCAGACTGACACGTGACTAGTTCCACAAATGGCCACTGAATAACGCACAGTCTTTTCTCTATCCGTACTGTTGGGGAAAACAACACCAGATGGCACTTTAGCTCGGACCAAACCACATTTAAAATTTCGCGCGATACGACATTACTAATCACAGCTCAAGCAGATGACTACCACGTGATCGTATGTTTTTACGACTCACTTTTCAGACGCAGTGTTACACACGTCTGTTTTAAATCATATAATCTGTTGAATAGAACTTACAGTTTTTAAAACTAATAGTTTCAAAATTAAACGGTGAATGTATTTCAGTATCAAATTTGAATTATATTCATTAAAATTAAACAGTAAGACATAAAAATAATGATTATATCGGTCATGATGGAGTATAAGAATAGTGGTTTTATTCTATTGTAATAAGATTTTACAATCGTACTTATTGGCGCAAGACCATAAACTGAAACGATTTTTGGGCAAAGAATTTTTGTTCTGAAATTTAATTTTCGAATTTTTCTCATAAACCATGCGAGATACCATAAAAGAGCAGCAGTTTTTTTTGTAGAACTATTCAAAATACATAAACCTTATTACATTTTAACTTTGATCATTGCTTAACTTTAACAATTTTTTGCTATCATTGGTTGCTTCCGAAAAAATGCGAAAATTTGATTTCATGTAAAAAATTCTCCAGGCCACAATAAGAAAATTCTGCCGGACCTGTATAATCTAAATTTTGTTTATTATGTCATTAGGATATGCGTAAGTAGACATAGCGGCGAAATTTATAAAAAAAATATGCCTGATCTGTATACTCGAGTCTTATGTTACTTTGCCGCTAGCAGTTTTCTAAAACCTACTATCGGCGAGAAAATTCAAGTCCTCTGGATTTGGCGTTAAAAAAGTAAGTAAAGAAAAACTGGTAGCTCAATAAATGAAGGATAATTTTAAAGGTCAAAATGTTGTAAGTTAATGAGCCTGAAACGAATATGCAAACAAAATATTTATAGCTTACAAATCTGATAAAAAGTAAGAACATTTTACAGCTTTTAACGACAGCGAACTTTGGAGCATAATTTTTTATTGAAAAAACAATAGCAAAAATCCGAAAAAATTCATGGTGTTACTTTAAATATTCCTCAATAAATTGCTGTTGAAAAATTTGCAGAATATAACAAATTTTTCGTTTTTTGTACATAAGTATACAACTGTACTATCTTCAGTTCTGATGAAGATAATGAAGTGATTTAAATTAGAGGTAGTTAGTTGAACTATCTGTAATTATTTACAATTTGAAAGAAGTATGTGCTTCTGTTTATCTTCGTGCAGATTGCAATGGTTGAAGACAGCTTTTTATAATGGAAAGCAAGTGTAACAAGCCGGCGGGGTGCCTTTTTTCATGGGATCGTCCTCGTCTTTCCTCAGCAAAATTTTGAAAGCAGATGCTGAGGAAAGACGAGGACGATGCCATGAAGAAAGGCACCTTGCTGGCATTTTATACTTGCTTTCCATTATGAAAAGCTGTCTTCAAACATCGCAATCTGCACGAATATAAACAGATGCACATACTTCTATCAAATTGTAAATAATTACAGATAGTTCAACTAACTACCTCTATTTTTAATCACTTAATTATCTTCATTAGAACTGAAGATAGTACAGTTGTATACTGATGTACAAAAAACCAAAAATTTGTTATACAGTCAAACCTGGATTTAGCGAGCCTCTATTTAGCGTTTCCCAGAATTGACACCAGGGTTGGTAACGTATAATACTCTACGTATTATACGTGGTTTTCTACGCGTATATTACTACGTATCTTACATCTCTAGTTTTCTACGTGATTTGACGTATATTACGTCCGAATGGAAACTTTCAGTGCGCATGCGTCCATATCGAAAAATGCGAAAAATACTTCTCATAACCTATTTTTCTTGTGGGTCGTGGTCGCCATGTTCGCTCGTGAATCTCGCGCCAAATGCCAATATTTAAAGATTCCTTGAATTTTAATAAATGTTTAAGCAGTTTGAGGTTATAATTAGGGAGACCCTGCATAATTACATATATAATATTATTCAATATGATCCAGAATAATTATTATCGAAATAATCAACAATTATTTACATACCTGTGGCTTTCTAGACGTTTTAAACTAGTATTTTTTAACATCTTGTCGCAGAAGACACTTTGCGAAAGTTTTCTGTGCTTCCTTCTTCCGCTCAAAGAACAAATTCTTCCATGGGACTGCATTATGATGTTGGATATTTCTTTCCAGCCCAGGCATAATTATTATTTTCAATTACTATAACGCATTCAACAGAATTATTAATAATTATTAATTTCAAAGGTGAGGTTATGTACTTGTCAACACTGATTTTACAAGTCGGCCATCTTGAAAACGTAACTTACAGGAGTTTTCTACGGTTTTCTACTGATTTCGACGGTTTTTGACGTATATAACGTCAAAAACGTATTATACGTAGAAAATACTCGAGTTACGCGTAACTGACCAACCCTGATTGACACCGCGCCGCGGGGATGGATGAGAGGAGTTGCGGGGGGATTGCGGTGCTCACTCGGGCGTGACAAAACAGGAGCGTTCCGGTAAGGCGCTATGCCCGAACGGCCTACCTTTCTGAGTCATAACGTTGCGACAATGCACTCGAAGCACGATGGCGAGCTCGCGTCGACCAACAGTGGGTCTCCGATGACATAAGCCAATTGAAGCCGATGGAACCGATCGGATTATTTCGTGTGATCGAATGTGCCTGTCTTTGATCTTGACAACAGCGCCATCTGACACGCGAATGTATATCGCGAAGTAATATCCCGAAGTCATTGGAACGATGTTTATGAAACAGAGCAGTGAATATCAATTAATTTTAATCAAAAATGTTATACTACAATTTAAAATTAATTATTTACTATAAGATTTCTTGTTAATATTTCATTGAAATTCAAATTTCTTCTGAATTGGAGGCGCTGTCGTAACTACCAATAGGATCTACTATTCGACCAAGTAAACAAAGAAGAAGAGGAAGAAGTATTGGATAGATAGAGAGAGTATGATCGTTTCGCAACGAAAATACCTGTCATTGGAACACAACCGGATCGTCGCTGTCTATCTCGCATGGTAGAAAGAGAGGTCCGATCGACTTCAGGCATCGAAGTCCCACTGTAGTGTTTTATAATGTCAAACTGTCAATTGTTGACGTCAGAATGGTAAAAACTGTCTTTTTCGTGGACAGATAATCTAATATGTATAAAAATAAGTGATTTTCTGTTAAATAACTTCCTTGTATGGCTGGTTATGAAACTGCGTCATCATTATGCGCTATACCCTGCCGATGAAACAGCACTGAAAAAGCACTGGCGAACGGCGCTGGGCCGCCAGTGCTTTTTCAGTGACTGTTTCTGCTGATTTCGGCACCTAAACCGCACTGAGGGTGATGCGACGGTCATATAATGGTTCTATTGTATTCGTCACGTACCGGACAGGCAGAGTGGTTTACAGCAGTTGGCCGCTACCAACCCGAATCCCTTTTTAAAATTTTCATCAAATTATTAACACTTTTTTTTAATTTATGAATTTTCTCATTATATATATTTTATACTTATAAATTATATACTAATATACTATTCTGAAGTTGAATTCGAAAATGTTGTCTGTTTTGGCGTATCTCATTCCATTTACGAGATACATTATGTTCATTCGAATTTTAAACTTTTCAACAAAAAAAGTTAGATATCTGAAATCATCGAAACCCATAAATTCTGAATTTCTAACTTTCGCAGAGGTAATTTCAAAATTTCACAAATTTTAATTTTTCATTTTTAATCCCTTTCAGCTGGTCTACTTGGTAGCCTATTCGCAGGTATAAAGGGAACTTCTGCAGGCATTTAAAACTGTAATATAAGTGGCTTTAAACGAGCAGCACTGAAACGGCACTGGGCAGTGCTTTTTGAGTGCCGTTTCAGTGCTGTTCCATCGGCAGGGTATACGTAACAGTGCGTATTTCCCACTTGAAGTGTTGACGTGCGGTGTTTTTGTGAAAATAGTCATGTGTTTTTGGATACTGCTGTCTTTGAATGATTTAATCAAGTGAGTGACAGAGTATCTGGATCGATTATTCAAAAGAAAGCTCTCATTTTAAACGAGATGCTTAACGGCCCGCAAACGTTTTAAGTACGTAAGCAGGAAACGCATTTATTTTAACGTGTAACAGCAAACTTTTTTCCTCATTTCCGTTAAATTTTTAGTTTACGCCCTGACTGTTTACGTTCGGAGAGCCTGGATTGAGCCCGACCGTCAGCCCCAAAGCCGACTATAAACCCAAGTTTTACTGTATTCTGAAAATGTTTCAACAGTAATTCATTGAGAAATGTTTAAAGTACCACCATGCATTTTTTCAGATTTTTGCTATTATTTTTTCAATAAAAAACTATACTCCAAAGTTCGCTGTCGTTAAAAGCTGTCACATTTCCTTACATTTTATCAGATTTTCGTGTCTGTAAGCTATACCATTTTTTTGGCATATTCGTTTCAGGCTCAATAACGTACAAAAATTTGAACTTCAAAATAATCCTTCATTCATTGAGCTACCATTTTTTCTTCACTTACTTTTTTAACGTCAAAGCCAGAGGACTCGAATTTTCTCGCCGATAGTAGTGGCTTAAATTTAAGAAAAATGAGCTACAATATTTTAATTAGTATACTCAATTTTTTTATTTTGCCCCACCCCCTCTTTACTCTCTTTTATCTCGTCTCTCTTTGGTTAACAATCCCCTGACATAAATTCTCAATACGCTCTAATTCCCTAAATAAATCGTGGTTGATTAACGTTTGAAGTATATTCTGAAATAACTTTAGGCACGATTTTAAGATTCGCATCCCATGTATAAAATTGCTTTTTCAAAGTGCGCATGGGCGAAAATCGCCGCTCGTGTGTAAAGTAACTTCTTCACACACTACCCTGGTAAAAATTTAGGAAAGGAAATTTCGGATAGGTTTGTGTACGATTTTCTTTCGGATTCGTTCCAAGATCTGCATCCGAAGCTTTCAGTATGTATCAGAAATGTTGGCTAATTTTGACCGAAAAATTGAAGTTACTGAAAATAGCTTGTAATGCAATTATAAATGAAATTAACAGCATTTTGCTTAAAATGTTATATTCATTTTTTACCAGAAATTTTCGGAAAGTATTGCATGCAGATCTCGAAAATAACTCTCTGTCAGCTACCAGGGTGTGCCATCACTGTATTGAAAAGAGTAACTTTACACATAATTTAGAGGAACATAAAGTATAATTTGGCGTGTAGCTGTTGCTACAATGAGAAATTTGATGATGTATTTTAAAAATCAAACATAATTTGCAATTAAAAGCGCAGTATATGTAGTCGAACTGTAAAAGTATTTTTCTATGACGTTTTTTTCTGTTTACGCTCCCGAATATTACAGAATGTGCCCAAATATTTATGGAGGGTACCTGGGTGAAACTGCCTAAAATTAACTACTTTTCAAACCTCATAGAGAACCTAAAATATCGATTTACGGTCTTATTTATGATAGGATATTTGCAAAAAAAACCTGGTCTGATCAAGAACCTTAGAATTACAAAAAAATCTGATAAATTTCATCTACAAATGTTTTGTTGTTGCAGAGGCTGAAGGAACTTGACCTATAAGCATGTCAGTCCTATCAGAGTCAGAATCTATCATAGTCAAACGCAGCTGTGAAGATTTAAGAAATTGGTTACTTACACAAGGTGACTTAAACATACCAAACAAGCAAAATGGAACGTTTCTTGTTCAGTGGGCTTTATTAATAGGTGACATCGAAAAAGTCCAACTTCTCTTGGAAAATGGAGCGGATGCAAATTTTCATTATGATGGATTCGATAAACTCTTCGTGTCACACGAAAAAACTATCAAATTTCTCATAGAAAAGGCATCCGCTTTCAACATCGTCAGAACAAATTTCTCAACTGTACTTCAGTTTTTAATCCTACACAACGAAGAAATGTTTTTTAAACTTATAAACAGCGGTACCTTCTTTGATATTAATGCTCGCAATCCTTACGGTTCCACCTTGCTTCACATTGCGATTCAAGCAGAAAAGATGAAAATTGTAGAAAAGCTTGTGGACTGTGGGGCTCATTTAAACATAAACAGTGTAGTACATAATACACCATTGAATTGTGCGATCTCTGTGAACAATACCGAAATTGTGCGTTTTCTACTTGATCGTGGAGCTCCTTTCAATTGTCGAGGTTTACTACAATATACTCCTTTGCATCAGGCAGCAGCAGTAAAAAATCTAGATATCGTTAAGTTACTACTATCCAGAAAAGCTAATGTTGATGCGAAAGATTTTGAAGATAAAACGCCACTTCGTGTGATTGACGGTCCTTCTAATTACCGTGTGGAATTCCAATACTTACCTCTAGAAGCAGTTCTCCTTGATGAGGCTGACCATCAAAATCGGAGTGCGATACTTAGATTTTTACTTCAAAATTCTGCTGACCTTTCGATTCAAGATGTTTGGGGTAATACGGCTTTACATGAAGCTTGCGAACTCGAAAATTCAGAGGATGTCCGCCTTCTCCTGAAGAAAGGAATTGAAACAAGAATTCCTTGCAATGTAGGTTGCAACGTTTTTCATCCAAGCTGGTGCAAGAAATTTTGGACTATAAGAGATATTTTCGTAGATGCCACAAAAGTGACCAAAAAAATTGGTAATGCGGTTATTATTGAAGCTGCTGAGTTGTTTAGATATCTTGAAAAGGCAATTAATACTTTAATAAGTGGCTATGATATTGTCAACATCAGGAATCATGCGGAAAAAACTGCACTCCATATTGCTGCTAGAAAAGGTTCTAAAAGAACTGTCAAACGTTTGTTGTTGTTTGATGCAGATGTTAATGCAGTGGATAAAGCTGGCCGAACGACTCTTCAATTGGCTTTGGAATATTATAATACTGATAATACACACGCAGATTCGAGAGTCGCAGAACTTTTGACGGAAATCATAGCGCTTAAACAAAATAAAGGAGAAAGAGTTAATGAATTGGATTTGAAATTTATCAAGAATCCTTTGCTGGAAGCTCATTTCGATAACTGTAAGGAAGAGATGATTGTAATGAAAAATAAGAGAATTGCGGAAGGCAGATTCGTCTCTTACTACGACTTTCTTGCAAAAGATTCACACATATTGTCAGGATTTATTGGGAATCGAACCTTAATCTCGAATTTGAAGTCTGAAAAATACAAAGAAGAGTTTCCAATTTATGCAAGCATTATAACGAAAAAGATCAGATTGGCTGAACTGCGATTTATTATTCTGCAACTAAGTGAATTTAGTTTTAAACAGTTGGTAATGCATCTCAGGTTGCCAAAGTTACCGGATTTGATTGTTCCATTGATATTAAGTTATCTTGAAGATAAGGATCTTCTAAATTTTTCAATCAGTTTAACTTCAGAGAGGTAAGAAAGTTGTTTGTTTGATTTTGACAAATTAATCTGAAATATTCTTAATTGTTTTCATTGTTTTTGCAGGACAGTTTTTGTTTGTCAGTCTTACAAGGTTAGGAAGGAAAAGACACCTGATTAGAACATGTTTTTGATGTAATTTTTTCATCGACGTTCTGTATATATTGTGTATATTTATAGATTATATACTAGAATTGAAAACTGATATTTAATTTATATTAGAAATAATTCGCAAAATTGTTACAAAATAACTATTTTTTATATCACTCAACAAGTATTGTACCTATAAAGATTTACTATAAAAAGTATAATGTTGAGTTCTAAATTTGAAAGCTTTTTTCAATATTGTAAAAAAAGTCGGCAAAAGGGTTCGAAATCTTTTGAAATTTTTACAATCCTTTGAAACCTCGTAAATATAGTATCTTTTTGAATATTTTTGAATCTTTTTGATAGAAAGACATAGAGAAAATGAATCCCTTTCTATGTCTTTGTCCATCTAATTTCAGGTTTATTTTTTTCAATCCCCTGTTCTCTATCTCATCCTATCATTTATCTGCCCACGTCAATATTTTTCTATCTATCTGTCAATCTAAATTCCCATCTATCTTGTTTAGTTTCGTCTTATCTATCTCATCCTATTCTACGTCTATATTTTTCTATCTATTTTTCAATCTAAATTCACGTTTATCTTTTTCTATCTATTTTTCAATCTAAATTCATGTCTATCTTTTCAATTACCCTCTTTTCTATCTCATCCTATCCTTACCTATTAGCGTCAATATTTTTTCATCTCTCAGTTAATCTAATTTTTCGTCTATCTTTTTCAGTCTCCTCTTCCCTATTTCATCGTATGATAGATCTATCAACGTCTATATTTTTCTTTCTATTTTTCAATCTAAAATCACGTCTATCTTTTTCAATCCCCTCTTTCCTATTTCATCGTAGCATACACCTATCAACGTCTGTCTTTTTCATCTATTTTTCATTCTAAAGTCACGTCTATCTTTTACAATATCCTCTTCTTTGTCTCATTCTGTGCTTTATCTATCCACGTAAATATTTTTCTATCTCTCTATCAATCTAAATTTCCGTCTATCTTATTAAATCTCCTCTTCTCTATCTCGTCGTATCCTTCATCTATCAACTTCTATCTTTTTCTATCTATTTTCCCATCAGAATTCACGTCCTTTTTCCATCCCCTCTTCTCTATCGCATCCTATCCTTTATCTATTCATGTTAATCTAAATGCCCGTCTATCTTTTTTAATCTCCTCTCCTCTATATCATCCTATACTACATCTAGAAACGTCTATCTTTTTCTATCTCTTTGTCAATCTAAATGTACGTCTATCATTTGGCCCTGCTGGAAGTAGAAAGATTGCCAAAAAAAAAAGAAATTGGGGGATTGAAAAACATAGAACTAATTCTTATTTTTCTATCCCTGAGTCTATCTATCTATTATGAATTTCAATCTTTTTCTTTCCTTAATTCTATCTCTTTAATCTAAATTTGAATCTTTGTCTATCTTCTACGATTGACTCTTATCATTTTCTATCCCTCAAAATTGGAAAATCCATCGAAAAGTTAGGGAATTTATCATAAAACTTAATTTGAGTTTGACCACGTACCAGAAAGACAACGTGACGTAAATTTAGATTTGACGAAGGGATAGAAAAAGATTGATGTGAACAGATAAAGTATGGAATGAGATAGAGAAGCGAGGATGGAAAAAGATAGACGTGAATTTTGACTGAAAAATAGATAGATGTAGGATAAGATGAGATAAAGAAGAGGAGATTGAACAAAAAATAAACGGGAATTTTGACCGTTGTATGATACGATGTATGATACGATGGGATAGGGAAGAGAATATTGACAAAGATAGACGTGAACTTAGTTCGACAAAGAAATTTAAAAATGTTGACATAGATAAATAAAGGATAGACAAGACAGAAAAAGGGGTTTTTAAAGATAGACGGAAATTTAGATTGTCAGAGAGATATAAAAAGATTGACGTGGACAGATAAAGGATAGGATTAGATAGAGAAGAGGGGATTGGAAAAGTTAGTCAGGAATTTGGATTGATAGAGAGATAGAAAAAGATTGACATAGATAGAGAAATGATAGGATGAGATAGAAAAGACAGTATTGAAAAAGATATACGTGAATTTAAATTTACAAAGAGGTAGAATGAGACACATTTTCTCTATCTCTTTCTATCATAAAAATGTAAAATTATTCAAACATATAGGATCTCTATCTTTTTACTTCCAGCAGGGTGCCGCTAGGTGGCTGACGGTAAAAGCAACCAGCAAGTGAAATCCGTCTTCGGGCGTACAAATAGAGGCCCGGCAAACCGTTTTGCTAAATTGGACATAGTTGCCGACGTCAAATAAATTTTTTGAATAAATTCCTTAACTTTTTGATTGATTTCTGACTTTTGAGGGATAGAAAATTATAAGTGTACTCAATCATGGTAAACAGAAAGAGATAGACAAAGATTCAAATGTATGTTAAAGAGAGAGAATGAAGTAACGAAAAAAATAAGGGTTCTGAAAGATAGAGAAAGGGATGGAGAAATATTGAAATTCGCAATAGATTAACTAACATAAGGGATAGAAAAAGATAAGAATCCTCGGTCACGAAAGGTATAGATCAAGAGATAAAAAATTATTGAGATTGGGAATAGGAAAAAAAATACGTTTTAGGGATGCAAAGTAACCCATTGAGGGAGACGGAATTAGTTCTATCTTTTTCAATCTTTCTACAAATGGAATCCTCTATTTTTTTACAAATACTCGTTCAATCCCTTGAAAATGTTGTAGTTCTTTACTGAATAATACAGAAAAATACAAATTGGGAGCGTAAAAGTTATATTAAATAGCTCATCTCAACATTTCAGTATTTGGACAGCTACGCAATCGGATAATTGAACTGAATAAAACTTCAAAAATATTTACAACTTCTTTTAAATCTTCTATAAAGAAATTAAACAAGAAAATTTGTGTCATGTACGTTTATTTTTCGATTAAAAAATACTGCTTACATCGTCACATCTACATATAAAAGTATAAAAATGCATGAAAGTGAAGCTAACTATTACTTACACTTAAGGGCGTTGGAACCAGGACCCAACCCCAAAATTGAGTTACCTCATTTTACTCCATTAATACTAGAATTACACCTTTTTAGATAATTAGGGCATATTCCTGTTTTGAATCAAATCTGTATTCGGAGTGAAAAATTGACTAATCTGAATACTTTTTGTGTGAAACGTTTTTCCTTTTTTCTAACCGGAGCATTGGAAAGAAACGTTTTACACAAAAAACTATTGAAATTGGCCAATTTTTGACTACGAATACAGATTTGGTTTAAAAGAGGAATTGGCCCCCCTACTCAAAAAGCCTACATAGTAAACTACATTGGAACCTATGTGGGAACCCATATGGGATCCTTTTTTAAATTCCTGTCTCAAATTACGATTTGAGATAATAAGAATATATGATGGGAATCTATATCGGTTCTTATCATGGGTTTTTATGAAGGTTCCTACATGGATAGGTATCTGCAATTAATATTTAAGGATTGCGCAGTAGTTTTCTATGAAAGATACGGCTGCGCAGTATTTTGGGTTTTTTTTTAAGATTGCCGACTATGCTCCCAAAACTTCTAAAACATATTTCATTTAAAAAAAGTTCTAATCCCATGTGGGATTTCATGTAGGAACAATTCATAGGTTTCCATAACGGTATTCATATAAGAACCCATGTGGAATCCCACAAAATCTTTCCCATCCTATCTCACTATCCTATCTTCTAATATTTTTGGAGTAAAATGAGGCAAGTCAATTTTGAGGTTGGGTCCTGGTTCCAACACCCTTAACTAACTAAAAGTAAATGTCGTTATTTTATTAAAATAGTATAAAATGAGTCTGTTTGGTGCATACGATACTTTATGTAACAAAGGTATGATTTACAAGTATATCACGTCTGACGTTTGAGGTTTGGATGACGCAGTCATAAACGCACATGCGCATTCGCTGTCCCTCCTCCTGTTGTGTAAACGGCAACTTACAGAACTGAAAAATATGCTAATAAAACGCATAAATCATGCCTGCGTTACATAAAATTACTTTGTAAAATCAGAGTTTGTTTTAATGAAATTAGATTGATCAGCAACCTGGGTCGGAGCAGTGTTGCGGAAAGAACGTGTTATTTAAATAAATAACACGAAAATTCTAGATCAATCTAAAAAATCTATACCTCCTTCCCAACACTGCTATTTTCCAACCGAGCGATCGAGTCATGCCTACCCCGAGAGGGAAATGGCTTAATGGTATAATAATTAAAATTATGAGTTTTAACAACGTCGTTAAAGTCTTTTACCATGTATGCTAATAAAATCTTCTATAAATTAATCGCAAATATTTTTCAAATTCTCCATTTCACATCTATTCGCAGCGTTACAAATTTCCTCTGCCAAATATTTTATTCAAAATTTGTCTGCACTACCGTAAAATAGGGTGAAGTGACTCATGTAGGGTAAAGTTGCTCACCTCCTAATTTACATTTTAAAATTCAATATCAAATTTCCTAGGGCAAAAAAATATTATCGATTGTTTTAATTATTAAAGCTGTCAAACTTTAATTCGTAATTTATTTGGCGCGAAATCATCGGCGAACAACTTTACCCTACGTGAGCGACTTTACCCCGTTTTACGGTATACGAAGCTAAGCAACGCCTCCTAATTGTAAGTTACTTCGTTCATAAGAGATTCATAGATTAGAACACCTTGAATTTCTTCTTGTCCCTACGACTTTCGTTACATAAAACAGTAAACTTAACACCAACCACGTATACATTTTCTTAGTTCATCTTTGTGGATAACAACCCTCACTCAGCCGTAAAATGCCTCTAAAGTTTCAACGAAAAAGAAGTATTATTGTGAAAAAACCGCAGAAACTGTTATCTAAGAAAATTAGACGATATGTGCTTTTTTAATTTGATGTTCAAAGAAATCCGTATCATCCCCGCACAAATTCACTTTGAGACACCCTACAACAATAAGATTTGTGATTTTGAAATCCTTTAACATCAATAAGGCTAAACTCTATCGTTTCGGAAGAGTTGTACAAAATCACTGTTATCTTTTTTCATCCTGAGACTTGAGATATTGCATATTAAATTAAAGTGAATGAGAATAAAGATGAATAAATTGAATTGGCTATCTTGTAGAGAAAAATTATTTTTTAAAGGATTAAATCACTACTTGTCTTCTGGGCCAAAGTAGAGATTAGTAAATCCATAGATTTACTCATACTTTCTTCTGTAGCGGTATCTTCTGTAACTAATAATCAATAAATTGTAGATTAGTATTTATAATTCCTCATCATTTGAAGAAAACCTCGGAGATCTTTTTTTTCGTCCCTTATTCCGAAAACGAAACGAAAGCCTCTTTTAATTTCCTTTATTCTAGAAACGTAAATTAACTTGTTGAAAATTGACATGAGGGTTATCAATGTTGCAAAAAGACACCGATTCGTTCAGGAATAAACAACTCATAATATTTTAAACTACAATAGGGGTACCAATCGTAAAAATATCGTAATAACTGACCACTCTTTGTAGCTATTTTCACGCCTGACAATTGCTCCATGACATCTTGTATTTGATTTTCAAGATCCTGTTTCTTGTCCGCTATAAGCTCGTCCCCAGATTTGAAGCTGACTTTCTTATCTGTGAACAAGTCATCGTATACCAACTGTTATTCTATGGGCACGAGTGTTGGGTAAGTTACTTCTTTTAGAGTAACTAGTTACAGTTACTAGATGAAGTAACCTTCAGTTACCTAAAAAGTTACTTTTTTCACATCCGTGATTCTATAATTTAAAAATCAAAATAACTAAGGTGATAATACATAAAAAAAAAACTTAATTCAAAAAGAAATTTCCAACATTTCAAGTAAAAATATTGCATTTTCAACAAAATAGATGACTTTTTAACAAACTAGTTGAATTTTCAAACAAAAAAATGAGTTTTCAACCAAAAAGATGAATTTTCCAAAGAAGAGTTGAATTTCCAACCAAGGAAGGTTTCCAGTCACTTTTTTCAACCTAACAGTTGTATTTTTAAACAAAAAATATGAAAATTTTTTACCGGAAGAAATTTATTTCCAAACCAAAAAGAACGCTTCTAAACAAAAGAGTAGAATTTTCAAGCCAAAAGAGTAGAATTTTCAAGCCAAAAGGATGAATTTTCAACAATAAAGGTACTTTTCAACCAAATAGTTGGACTTTCTACCAAAATGGTAAAATTTTTAACAAAATACATGAATTGTCAACCGAATGGTTGAATTTTCAGACCGAAAATATTAATTTTCAACAAACAAGTGAATTTTCTACCGATTCCAAACCAAAAAAAAACGAACTTTCAACAAAAAAGTTAATTTTCAACCTAATAGTTGAATTTTCTACAAAAAAAAAACAATTTGAAACAAAATAGGTAAATTTTCAACCAGAAAAATGAATTTTCAACCAAAATTATTAATCTTCAACCAAGCAACTGAATTTTTAACAAAGTAGTTCAACTTTCAAACGTATACTTAAATTTTCAGCAAGAAAAGACGACTTTTCAACAAACTAGCTGAACTAGTTGAATTTTCTACCAAAATAATTTAATTTTGAACAAAATACATGCATTTTCAACAAAAATGGATGAATTCTCAACAAAAAATATAGTAGCTGATATTATTATAACTCAAAAAGATTTTAATTTTAAATAAAACACAGTTGAATTCAACAAAAAAATGCTCAACCAAACAAGATTAATTTTCTACCATAATAGTTCAATTTTAAACTACAAAAAATAGACTTTTCACCAAACAAGATCATTTTGAAACAAAAAAGCGGAATATTTAACCAAGAAAGAAAAAATTCACTGAATTCTTCAATTTTTCACCAAAAGATATAAATTTTGAAATGAAAAAGCCGCATTTTGGACCACGAAAGGAAAATAATATCCACTAAATTGTTGAATTTGTAAGCCAAAAAGAGGAATTTTCCACAAAACAGCTGAGTTTTCACTCGAGAATATGAATTTTCAAAACCAAAATTGCTTTTCAGCCAAATAGTTGATTTTTCTACCAAAATAGTTGAATTTTTAACAACGAACATGGATTTTCAACCAAGTAGTTAAATTTTCAACCAAAATACATGAACTCTCAACGAAAAATGTAATAGTTGGTATTATTTCAACCAAAGCAGATTTTTATTTGAAATGAATCATAGTTGAATTCAACAAAAAAAAACGAATTTTCAAAAATTAGCTGAATGCCCAACGAAGAGATTAATTTTCTACATATACCTGACCCATGAACATCTCTCGATAGGAGATATGCAAAAAACACAAAGTAACTTTAAAGTAGCTAAAATTAAAGTTCCAAGTTACTACAAACATCGTAACTAAGTTACGTTACAAGTTACTACCCAACTCTGATGGGCACAATCATTTTATTGAAACTTTTCAAAAAGTACTTCGGTAAATGAGAAAGAAAATCTTCTCGTATAATGAAATAAACAATATGCATTCGTAAAAATAATTTAAATGGCTTAAGATGTTGGAATAGTATTTAAAAAATTACGAAATTTGTGTAGCACTCCCCGGAAGAATCCTCCGAAAAATATGGAAATGGCGCATTACGTATTGCATTCGCCAATCATGCGGACTTGTCAATAAACAAAAAAGAAGGAAATCCCAAATTGGGTTTTTTATTTAAATTTGAAATTCCCGCCAAGACAAGTGTCAGGATGCAGATGCGACTATTATCGACAGTGCATTTTCGCAGTAGGATCAAGCTATCAGCTGTCATCGCGGGATGGCGTTAGTCGGCTTCTTTCACACTTCACGTCATTGCTACATTTTTCCACTCACTTTTTAGCAGTTACCGTATTTTTCTCAACAAATCATAGACTTATCCTATGTTGTGCTACCGCGAAACCACTTCCGAGGTCAAGAAAATTTTCAAAGTCCGTTTTCAAAACCTTAATTCCGATGTATCGAATCTTAGTGATAAAGTTTGAGTACTAGACAAATTTCACCATTTTTTGGACACCGTTCCAACAGCCTTAAATGTATAACGAAAAGAGCCCAGACATTAACATAAAAGCAAAAAAGTATAAAGTGACATACTTGGATACGGCTTCTTGAGTTCTTTCATGGTGCCGCTAAATCTGCCACCACCATGAACACTTTTGTTAATCATTGACTTTGGTTTGGGCAGTTTCTTCATTCTCTCCTCCAACTTTCTCAGCTTCTCCTGCAGCACTTTCAGCTATGAAGAACAACCAACCACGTTAGAAATTTAAATCTCAAGGATTATTGCAGTTTGGAATCTTGTTTAGCAAAACGTGAAAAATGGTTTTCGTTTTCAGTTTACCTCTTCTCGTAAGACTACCAGCTTCTGGGTACATTCTTCTACAAAATCGCAGTTGTCGGCAGAACTTTGGGAACCCCAACTGTTGTCACTTGCGCTGCCAGCTTCCATTTCTTAATCTTCAATCAGAAGCTTATAATATTCTTTAATTGTCGACACCAGAAATCATCAGATTTCACAAATTCTGAAAAAAGTATTAAAATGTATACATTTAAATTTGAAATATTTTATATGGAACAATTAAAAAACTCAAAAACGAACATTTTAAAATTTAAACTTCATGCAGTAAAAACTGAAGAATATTAATTTTGAGGGCTTGGAAAGAAGACCGATTCTAAATTAGGTGTTTAAAAATATGCAATTTTGTCCTTAAACATTTTATTAATTGAACATTTCCAAATTCAAAAGGAAATCCTGGAAATTTTAATGACAATTAAAAATAAAGATTTATGGACTATACTGATGAAAATAAAAAAATCGACGAAAACTTGTCTTGAAAGAATTACACTCTTAAATACATAATATCTTATTTTGAATGCAAGGATTTTTTAGCACACGAATCCCTTATATTGCTTTGAGAACAGAAAGAGAATGAGAATATAACCGGCCGGTAAATTTGGTGAGAAATTAAGAAAACGTTTCAACGTGAACATAACCTAAAATTTTAACTAACTACAGTGAAGTCTCACCTACTTCCCCTCTGCCTTATTTCCCATATCCCCTATTACCCGTCGGCCGTACACGGTTATTTCCATTTGCGCAGTTCTGGCACCTCCCACCACTGTCCCTGTACGCTCTCCTTCCGCGTCAATGGCTGACCTATGAAAAAGAGGCCTGAAGAGCTGGAACCCCGCGTTGGTTTGAATTGAGTATTTTAGCATGGCGTCATGGGAATGTCATACGACTTTTCAGAGAAAATATTGTAAACGTAAAAGTAAGTCATAAATGTACAAATAGTAATATTTCTCAAGTGTAGAATGTATTTCCTCAGTCATGTTCCATTCTTTGGCCGATTGATGACCTGTCAGCTTCACAAAATAAAATATCCTAAATTTCAGGTTAGTGGCACTCTAACCTCAAATTTCGGACAGTTGCTTGTATTTCGTGAAACGGACAGGTCGGCAATCAACAAAAGAATGGGCCATGACTGAGAAAATAGATCTTACCCTAGCATTCTACACTTGAAACCTATTAATATTCAGACCTTCATAACTGACTTACTTTTACGTTTAGAATATTTTCTCCAAAAAGTTGCCTGCTTTCCTATGTCAAGAACTATGCTAACCTTCCCGACATTTCCACCCATCCTTCCATGACTTGACGTCATGCCACAAAACTCACTAGTCTAGTCCGCGAAATATTTGCGTCGTTTTTTGATTCTATTATATTGATTCTTAGTTGGCAAATTGTCGTATGTCAACAAAAACACTGGAAAACACTGGCACACATGATGCGCTAAAGGGCCGTGACTTTTTCAACTGCGTATGTACCGAAAAGCGAGTGTCTATTTAAAATTACAAAGGACACCAAACTGCCGGTTTAACAACAGTTTCGGAGGTCGCCTGCAAATAGCCTTGTATCGGGGGAATCGAAACGTAAACAGTCCAGGCCATCTGAACCGTTTCCAATCGGAATGCATACTATTGCGCAGTATAGTCAACTGAGTACTCGCGCTCTGCGGCCCTTCCGAGACAAGAGTCGCAACAATCTTTTGCCCCTTGAGCTAAGAAACTGCGTAGGCCAGCAGTTTTAGGAATGTCGGATGTATTTATCTGTATATTATTATTGATAGTGTTTATTGATTTCAAAAAGACCCGCGCTTTTTGGCACATACGCAGTTGAAAAAGTTGCTTACAGGGGGAGCATCGAAAGAAGGCCGGGGCAGCCAATGAACGTCGCTTGATAGAAATAACCTGCCAACTAGCGTTAGAGCTGGGGGCCCCTCCAACGTGGAAATAAAAGAATCGTTACGTTTCAAGGCCGGGGAAATAGGCAGGACTTAACTGTATTTCACACGAAGTAATAATAAGGAGACCGAACTATCATGGGAAACTTTTTCGAATCTGGCAGGAGCAAAGGCACCATAAGGGCCAGGCCTGTATGGTAATCACTCTTCACTGAGTGCGCAAGCGCCACGTGCCCTCTTCTCAAGCACAGAAAAAGTGCGAAAGAACTTTTGAAAATTATCAAAGGAGTACATTCGAAAATAACGTTTATTTGCCTCTATTAACAGTTTTTATTTAATAACTTTGTCAAAATAAATTTATACACAGATACGACATTCTGACATATCACATATCCATCACTGATATTATCGTAAGTGCAATTTCATACATAAAAAGCAAAAAATGTCAACTTTTTTTTGCACTAATGGAAAATGTAACGTTTAATTAGTCTAAAACATCCATCTTTTACTCAACATTATGTTTATTCTTGTCAGCAATACTTGAAACGCGTTTTCACGTCCTGCATACAATTTCAAAAACTGTAGATACGACTTTTGAATTTGGGACGGCAGCGTTGCTTCCGCCAAATCACATGCACGGAGATCCGAACGGAGATCGGTCTCCTTTGGCGTTTACGACAATTCGCTCTGAGCTCGATGGGGTGCTCAACCATTTTCTCCATTTTCATTTTCGTGATATATGAATGCGGATTAATGGTGGACTCTCATGGCAGATGAAAGCAGTGGATGAAAATTGAAACTCATGAGAGTGAAAGAGACGGATAGATCAATTTATCTCTTTCACTCTCATGAGTTTCTGCTTTCATCGGCGATGGGAGTCCACCATAAGAATCAAGGATGGAGTTGTCAACCCGCCCCCCCCCCAAACTCATGCGCAGTAGCCCCGTGCACCAACAATAGCTAAGTATTGTCAAAACGGTTAAAGCAAAAGAAAACCGGCAAGTATCGAAATCAGTGAATGTAATTTAGTTAAAAGATTAGCAATCGATTCAACATCCCTGGATTCAACATTTCGACATTTTCTTCCATTGCGACCATTTTCAAACAAATTTTTCGCTCCACTACTTCATTCATCGCTCTGTGACAGTGGTGTCAGAACGCGGATATCTCTGGCATGCACAGTAGTGATTCCTGTGTATTTTTAGATTGACCAGGGGGATGGCTCTCCTATAAAGGCCTGTAGAATAAATGTGTCATGAGATTTGAAGACGGCCGAGTGGCGGCGCTGGCTGTACTTTTAGGCCGACAATTATTCAAATGCATGGGGAAAATACAAATTTAATTCATTTTAATTGTTAAAATACGTTTTTTGCATATATTTATCTCGGAGAAATATTTTGTAGCATATTAAATATCCAATAAATTAATAAGTACTAATGAAAAGTGAAGAAAAAATGATTTTGATGAATAAATACGAATACACTTTTTACAGAGTACCAATAATAATTCTACAAAGTGAACATTAAATTTTTAGCATTGACATATGTAAATATTGTAAACTGTGAAAATAGTAAATTTCAATTGAATTTTATTTTTATTGACATTTATAATGATTATTGAAAATTGAAATTAACGCTTAATTGAACTAAATTATAAAAATTTATATTTTTGTTTTAAAGCTAGAAAATAATTTATTTTGTTTCGTTATAAGACGTTTATAAAAATTAATTATTATAATAAAAAATATCTATTGTTACAAATATGTCGAATATTTCTAACGATTTATATTATAAAAAATAGGATTTCTAGAATAAATAAATATTGATAAAGTTGTAGAATAAAAAAGTGCATTTGTGAACAATATTCAATTTTGAATAAATAAAGAATAAATATACATAATATTCAACGAATAAATACTACCATTTGGAACACGGTACATAAAATTTAAAAACATTTATTTACATTTGTGGTCGCCCGAAAGTAGAATTCTTAACGCATTTTGATGTTTTTTTTAATGACCTTACGTCTTCCAAGTAAAATTAGTGACTTTGAATATTTCACTCAAACTAAATAAAAAAATTTTATTTAACAACAAAGTTTAATTTTTTTGTCTAACTTTTCAGTGATACCAGTTATTTTAAGACTTTCAAATTCATTACAAAAAAAGGTCATAAATCAGTGTAATAACTAACGAAAAATAATTTCCAGTGGGTTAGAGCAAGACCAAGACAAATTTTTGTACAATGTTATAAACAAACTAATGAACAAGAGTAATTTTTCGTGATTCGCAACGATTGGGTATTTAAAATCAATAGCCTTTGTGTGAAATATGACACATATTAATGTTCGCTTACAATAAGTTAAAAATAGTTGCTGTTTGCAAACAGCCAAATAATTATTGTTCGATCGTTTTACACATTGCAAATTTTAAAAGTCGCAAAAATAATTTTTTTTTAAATATGTGCTTGTAGAGAATGAGAAAACGGAACATTTTTCCGGATAGTTTTTTTTGTGTCCAATAATTATTCTTAATAGGAAAAATAAATAACTGAAAAATTTGTAACTCTAAAATCAATAATAAATAAATAAATATTGATAAAGTTGAAGAATAAATAAGTGCATTTGTGAACAATATTCAATTTGGAATAAATAAAGAATGAATATACATAATATTCAACGAATAAATACTACCATTTGGAACATTGTATTTACATAAAATTTAAAAACATTTACACAAATTTATTTACATTTGCGAATTTAAGCAATTCAAGTTGTAGCAAGCTTTGCCCGCTTTTTTTGCTCCAAGTTAGTCTTCTTTAGATCAGCAATTTTCACTTTAGCAAATTGCCGCATTCGGTTTTCCAAGTAATATTGGATCAAATAAGCTAACACGTCTTTAGCAATCTTTAGCAATTCGCGTAACCAGAATTGCATCCAAAAACAACGCACTTATACCCCCTTATTCTCGTTCATCACACAAATATTTGATAAAATTTCAGTCTAAAAACCTTAAAACTTAATTCTAAAGCAAAAAAAAAAATTAAAAAGTCCGTTTTTATAATATAAAAAGCACAAAATTTCACATTTTTGACACTTTCCCCATGCATTTGAATAATTTTCGGCCTAAAAGTACAGCCAGCGCCACCCTCGGCCGTACTCACATTTCCGTCACTTTCGTTTCAGAGTGTCACGGGGCTGAGACTGACACATGGCGTTACATAACCTAAAAATACCCAGGAATGACTACTGCGCATGCCAGAGATATCCGTATTGTGAAGGTGCTTTTACACCTGTGCATGCATGCATGTGCGTACGCATGCATTTACAAGCAGTCATTCCAACCTCTGATAAATCTAGTACGCTTGCGAATGCGCGCGTGCACGCATGCAGAGGTGCAAAATCACCTTTACACTACTGCTCTGTGATTTCCCTCTGTTAAAAAAGCCAGAGCACTTTTTCAGAGCAGAAATTGACAGAAACATGTTTTCCAACACACTCTTTATAAGAAAACGAAAAACAAAACTCAACCATTCTGAAATTACCATTGAAATTTACGGCTCATTTCACACTGCGACATTTCACAGAAGTATATTTTCAATTTCAACCAATGAAATTTATGAGACATCATAGCCATCAGATTATATCCTAAAAAGAGGTTGAGCACCCCTTCGAGCTCAGAGCGAATTGTCGTAAACGCCACTTATTATCCCTTTGCGGTGTTTCAAATTGTGACGTCAGCTGGTAAGATGTCTGTATGCCGAGGACCAAGCAATAATACCAGTTGTATGGGACGATACTTCATCATTTAACAACTTTGAAAACAATTATTTTTCACCACAAGGGGTCATTTACAAAATACGTGATACATTTTTCACGAACTCTAGACCTCCCTCCCAATTGTTAAACAAAAAATACCGACTTTATTCTTTAATTGAATAGCTTTCGAAACATAGAAAATAATATCCAAATACGCGTATGGTGACAAATCATTTCTTCTCAGTTATTATAAAGAAATAGAGTGATGTCCTATGCAATTGGTATTATTGTTTGGCCCTCGGAGTAGAGACATCTTGGATCTCCCCCAATCAACTTGAAATACCTAGCCCCATTTTTAAAAAAATGGCGGTAAATTCAAATTTAGTTTACAATACAAAATTTTAATATTTTGACAGTAAACTTCTGCTTTATATATTTTTTATTCATAACTATTTTTATGTAAATAAATAACTTATATTCAACTATGTCAATAACGTAACAAAAAAAAATGTTATTAAAAATCATAAATTCCCATAAATTCTGTCATGTTTTCCGTTATATAACCCTAAATAAAATTCTCCACAATTTAAGAACTCTAGAAATAACAGAAATAATACTGAATTTCTTGACAACATAAAAGAAATTAAATAAAGCAAATAAGGTAAAAATAAAAGTGATTAAAATTTCAACGCCTGAATCCTGTTATTCTATGGTATTTTACAAAGAAAAGAAAGTATTGAAAATAACAGATAATATTTTCAACCTAAGGGTTTTCGTTAAGTTTATCTATCGAATTTTAATGTACGAACGCATTTATATATAATTAATTAACAAAACCAGGTAATATTGAAGTTTTAATCAAAATCATTATTTGCGGCTAAATGAGCCGGGTTTAGTGGGCTAGATGAGACGCTCTTTTTGTTTTTGTACACAAGATTTGAATCATTTCGAGTTCAATTTATCTATCAATTTTATGTTCCGAGTTATTTTTCCAGCATATTTAAGACGGAATTTTCATTTATATTGACACTGGCAAGCTGCAGAAAACATCTAAAATTGATATTTAAAATTAGCTCCTTAAATTTTGCAGAAAAAAATCCCATTTTTATGCAGTGCAAAATTATTATTTTTTTAGTTGCGAATTTTATAAAAACAGTTTATAAATTATTTTCAAAAAACTGTAGAAATAGGTTATAAATGAAAAACTTCAAATAAATGTTAATTCAACAGCAGGTTTCAATAAAGATATTTTTGAAAAATACATATTAATGATTCTGATTTCTTTATTTTCTTGAATTTATAAAAATGAAAATTATAGGAAAAAATTTTATTAAATTGATCATTAACTGCATTTATGCCTTCAAATATTTATGAACCCCATCTCCTAAATAATAAGTCTTAATTATACCTTACTAAATTATTTGTTAAATATTTTACAGAGCATGAATAGGTACGAATGATCATATTGCTCAATCGTGAAAACAATGTAAAATATGTTAATTTCGATTATGTTTTGGCGTAATACTCATGTCTATTCTCAGAAGACTGTAAATAATATTTTATGTGTACAACAAACGCGAAAAATCTTCTATTAACAAAAAATTATAAATAGTTAAGGGCATGCTCTTCGGTGATCACGTGACCAAACCAGTCCTTGGTTATATGAAATTTTTTTTGGTGTTCACCATGTCCAAACGCAATGATATATCGATCTCAAAATTTGGAATATAGGAAATGGGACAATAAATTGCGTTTGTATATTAAGTTTGAGTAATAATTTTGAAAAAAATTATTTATGTAAAAAATAAATGTGTAATATTATTTTCATTTTTTTGGTGCTCACTACGTCCACACGGATTGAGATATCGTGTTTAGAATTTGAACGATTAAATAAAAAGCACTAAAGAACGTTTGTATACATCAATATGTTTATAATTTCAAAGAAATTTTATTGATAATTTAATAAAATAGGATATTACCACTCGAGTCGAGCACTTTGCAGGTAATGTTTGGTTTGATGCATTTCAGATTTTTTGATTCGCGTATGTTGATAACTGACACAAATTTTGGACTAAATCGTCGAAAAATTTAAAAAAATCAATATAAACAATAACATTTGCACATTTGTTGCAAATCAAAAAATAAGTATCTGCAGTATCTGCACACACGTAACCTGTCATTATTTTTGGAGCATTTTTAGCAATTTCTAGCGGAGAAAAAAGAAGCTTTCAACGTCGGTAAAGTAGAGATCACATGACCAAGCTAGGTTAAGAAATTTTACACATTACTTTTTACATGGATAATTTTTTTCAAAATTATTACTGAAACTAATTATAAAAACGCAATTTATTGTCTCATTTGTTATATTCCAAATTTTGAGAGCGATATATCATTGCGTTTGGACATGGTGAACACCAAAAAAAATTTCATAACCAAGGACTGGTTTGGCACGTCATCACCGAAGAGCATGCCCTTAAGGTGTCTCATCTCGCCCCAGAGAGCATTGGGCGAGAAGAGACATGTGCAGAATTTATATATTTTTATCGCAACTACTCTTTTTGGAACACTTCGTCCTTCATTAAATTGATAGATGAAGGTTCACAGAATGTATAAAATCACTTACGTTTAACAAAAAAACTACTATAAATTGCAAATATTTCACTAAAAATGATAACTATGCTCTTCGCGCCCCAATCTCTCATATTAAACTACTGCAGTTTAAAAATAAACGATTCGCAATTGAGTCTAAAAAATTAAAATTTTAAAAGTAAAAGACTTTAAAATTACGAATTGCACATGCAGGTTTGCATACATGCAAATGTCACAAATTTACCTTTTTAAACCCAAAAGGATTTCAGATCGAACTCAATAAAATTGGATTAACTTTTCATTCTAGGTGCTTGAATCCGAGGGAAAATTATATTAATATTACAAGTGATTGAGTCGGTATTTCACAGTTAAAATAATATAAGTGGGGCGAGTTGACAAAAATATGCTAGGATCCGCCGTGAATCTATCGCTGTGCAACAAACACGAATTGGAGCAGTGTGTGTGAATTCTTATTAATTCGGCAAGAAGTAATTTAATCAAATCTGCTAGTCGCCCGAAATCGACGAAAATTGTTTAGGGGGCCTAATTTATTTGAATGCGTCCGCAAAAACTTGTTAGCGTGAATACTGTTCAAGACCTGTCAATTGTGTTGATTTATTCAATTTAATTCGTAAGAGAAGACAATCAACACCTATATTCAATTCTGAATTCGTCTAAATGCGTCTCAATTCGTTTAAACTTATCAGAAAGCAAAATTCAAACGAATTCAAATAAGACGTTGATTCGCTTTGATCAGTTTTTTTTACCTGGAGGGTTTTGGGTTTGTTCGTTAAACTGATTTCACGAATTGGACGTCGTCCATAAATATGTCACAAGACCGTGATACTAATGCTATCAGATTACGGAAAAACACAGAAAAAGAGTGACGTAATTTATCGAAGACGCCATCAAGTAAATAAAGTAAGATTGTTAATAGTGTAGAAAAGCGTTTTAATATAAAAAAGAGTGTTTAGATTTCGTGACTTTAAAGGAATTAAAAAAAAACATTTTTAGAGGTTAGACTGATCAAATATTTTTCGTTTTAAATTATTTGATTTTTTTTGTAAATCACTTTCGCCTCAAAATATGAAAGTTGATAGTATATAAGGAACAGTTTGTTTTAGTACCTCCAAAACTCAGATACGATCAAAGATGCAGACACTGAGGTTGATTGCATCGGCGAATTAGCGAAAAAATTATTTGGATTGACCCATATATTATATACATATTTATAAACATTTATGTAAAAAAATGTATTCTTATATTTTTATGTACTTTACCTGGTTATAGAACCAAAACAGCGCTACTCTGCCTTGAAATAAGATTTGATTAAATTTTGCAAAGCCACAAACACGACAAAACTTTATTACTTCGGCTGCCTTCTTCTTGTAGCTTTATATTTGTCTCTTGCGGAGCAAACGACCATCCACATTGCTTTGGTTGTAACTAATGATCCTCAAGGGAGAGTTGCAACAAGAAGAGGAAGGAGGTTCTGGTACAGCGGCCAATCACAGAACAGAATATTTGAAATGAAGCTTCGCGTTTAGTGCAGACTCTGTGTTTCCGGTACAGCGGCGAAACTTTGTCTCAAAACTCTCCCTTGAGGATCTCTAGGCTTACAAGAAATCAGATTAGGAAATAATAAATATGCTACTTGATGCTAAATAGAATCAAAAGAATAGACCTTTTCATCCCAAATATTTTTCGGTCGCGCATACGCGACGAATATTCGAAGTTCCGGCGAATATTCGGGCGTATGCAAATATATTATAATATCTTTGCATACGCCCGAATAAAAAAAAACACACATATATATATA